>JANQDE010000226.1:10292-43979 GCA_037157785.1 Cephalotes varians | reverse complement strand
CTCTCTATATTAATTTCCGGCAAAACGGCCAATAAAAATTATTAAAACATTCCTCTGATGAGAATATCAATAATGATTCAGAATACTCGTGAAGGAATCGGAGTACTGTAAGGATTCTAAGGAAGAATCAGACGAGTCGAATTCCACACAGAAATGTTCTTCTATCGTGAGATGGAAGTGGACGCGGACATTGCGACGCTTAATGAGCGTCTTCTGATTTTCCAAGCGCGTGGGCGATCAACGACCAAACTAAAAGAAAAAAATTACTTCGCGTGGGTCATTAGAGCCCTACAACAGAGATCAGGTACAATAAAGCTCCAAAGCCTCCAAGCACTTTTGAGCGATGCAGGTTGTCTACGAGGAAGAGATGCGACTTCTGCAATCGGAAGAAGAATAAAAAACCGAATGAGTTGTGTGCAATGCAACAAACGTTCTATTTGCGAACATCGCATCTCACTTTGTGATGATTATTTTGGCACAATTAATTTATTTATATTATGTTATATTATATTATTATATTATATTGTATTATATCATTATATTATTATGTATTATATATTATATTATATCTATATGTTCAATTTTTATGTAAAAGTATTCTTTTTTTAAGAAATAAAATACATCTTTTCAGATAAAATGAGTGATTTTTTTTTTCCGGAAATTCGTTCCTTCATTCCTCAAAATGAATACCTTTTTTTAAAAGTCGCCTGATAAACGATTTTTCCTCTAAAATACAACAACTTACGAGTATCTTGTTAAATTTTTGACCCTTAATATGCAAAAATAAAAAATTTATGATTTTTTTTTTCGTAAAAACAAGCATTTTTTCGGTTTTTTGCGTACTCAAATTTTTTTACGCTTTCTACATTAATTTCCGGCAAAAATTATTAAAACACACTATGATAACTAYCTAAGAAGTTTTTCAAATCAAAAAAGTCAATAGCTTCTTTGCAATAAGTGATTTTGTGGCTGGGGTCTGAGACGTCCCAGTATGGCAGCTATGCGATTCTGAAGAAGTGTGGCAGTTAATGGTTAATATTTAATTTAATTGTTCTTGTTTTAGCAATAAGATTATCCTCTAAATAAATTTTAAATGATTTTCATGAAAAAAACATACACGTTGACCAAGAATGAATTTTTGATATACTGTTATGTTCATTATTTAATATTCTTTCTATTTTTTCTGTAATTTCTTAAATTACTTTACATTTTTTACATACATAATGAAAAATTCAATCAATGAACGGGTAGCCGCGTGAGCACGTAGGAGCGTGGGTACGTGGAAATGTAGACAGGTGGGTGTGAGCGGAGACGAGTGGGAATGTCGGCGCTTGAACGCATGGACGCGTAGGAACGTGAACGCATCGACGGGTTGGCGCGTGGGCGCGTGTACGCATGGAGGCGTAAACGCGTGAGCGAGTTGGCGATTGAGCGCGTGGAAGCGTGAGAACGTAGGCGCATTAACGCGTAAGAGCGTGCGCGTGTAGGCGTGTGATCGCGTGGGCGCGTAGGAGCGTGGGTGCGTGGAAGCGTAGGAACGTGAGCGCGTGGGTGGGTAGGCGTGTGGGCGCGAAGAAGCGTGAACGCGTGGGCGGGGGAGGTGGAGGTGGGGTGGTGGGTGAGGTGGTGGAGGTGGAGTGGGATGTGGGTGGGTGGATTGGGGTGGGGTGGATGGGGGTGGGATGGGGTGGAGGCGCGAGTGAGGTGGAGGCGCGAGTGGGTGGGTGGCTGGGTGCGTCCGTCCGTCCGTCCGTCCGTCCGCGCGTGGGAACGTGGAAGCGTGGGCGCGTGGGCGGGTGGGCGCGTGGACGCGTCCATTCGTCCGTCCGTCCGTCCGCGCGTGGGAGCGTGGGCGCGTCCGTCCGTCCATCCGCGCGTGGGAGCGTGGGCGCGTGGGTGCGTGGGAGGATGGGTGCGTCCGTCCATCCGTCCGTCCGTCCGCGCGTGGGAATGTGGGAGCGTGGGTGCGTGGGAGTATGGGCGCGTCCGTCCGTCCGTCCGTCCGCGCGTGGGAGCGTGAACGCGTGGGCGCGTGAACGGGTGGACACATGGGCGCGTGGGCGCGTCCGTCCGTCCGTCCGCGCGTGGGAGCGTGGGAGCGTGATCGCGTGGGTGCGTGGGCGCGTGGACGCGTGTGTATGCGTGTGTGTAATCTCCTCCACGCGCGACCCGAAACTGGCAGAGGCTTGAGCTCGATCTCTAGCGCCTAACTAACGACAAAAATTGGAACCGTAMAAAGTCGACGACGACGACGTTAATAATAATGTTAATAATAATGATGACGTTTCTTAATGTAAAATTACTTAAAATCTGACTTTGCATCGCAATATCTCCGCTCGTAGTGCATGCAGAGAAAAAATAAAAACACTTTTATTATGTAATTCATACCCAAGCTGTCGATTGAGCCTATTTAGAATTTGATCGGTTCAGTCGTTTTTTAGATACAAAAATCTCAGGTGCTCGCATCTCTCCGGCTCGCGTAAAGATACACGATAGCTTCTCAGGCGACGTATATCTCTCGATATCGCTCGATATACTTGATACCCTAGACACTACCGTGTCTCCTGATGTATAACTAACTTTATTAATAATTGGAAAAGATTTACATTTGTTTTTAAGTGAGTATGACGTGTAGTTGCACATTCAAAAGATGAATTATAACTAATATAAAGGTACATAACTAACAATATAATAACCTTATCGATCAAAAGCTATAATATATTATTGTTTTGAACTAACTATCCTTGTCAATAAATTAAAATATGAAGAGTTCAAACATTTTATATCATCCACTGAATTCAATCCATTATCTTGTATTTTTATATGTATTATTTCTGAAATTAATCTTTTAAAATAATTCGTTTCATAGTCTATGATTTTGACATTTTGCCAATTAAATGTGTGATTTTTTTCCAACATGTTTAATGATCATAGAATGTTTGGATTCATCTAACATTTTATTTTTCTCAAAAAATTTTTTTTATTCAAATTCAGTTTTTTTATTATGTTTTATTATATGTTGTGCCCCTGATTGTAAGAGGGATTGTCAGGATCTAGCCGGACTAGGAGTACGAACTCGCAGATCACCGAAGGACCATTCCACTTTTTATTCAATTTTTATTTGATTTATTAATAAAGACATATTTATTAATAAAGACATATTTATTAATAAAGACACATAATAATATAACAATCGTCGTATTTTTGCTTCGTTTGACTCGATATCACTCGCACTTCACTAGCACATCGCGGCACTGACCTACGCGTAACGACGTCGAGCGTCTCGGGTTTCGGAGATAGCATATGATCACTCGCGTGCTCGCGTACTTGCGTGAATCTCGACGGCCTTACGTGACGCGTGTATTTCTGATTTAGGATTGCCTGCCTTGTTTTGGCGGTTCATTCTTTTAAATCCTGTATTTCCAATTATTGATCCGCTTGGTTATTGATCGGGCGGTTATTGTCCCAGTGCTGATCAAAAAGATCGAAGATTTATCGCGAAAGTATTAATTCAAAATCCGGATGCAAGCGAAGACGTTTATTATTATGAAGTTCTAGCTTGCACTTTTACGATGTTCTTGCTTTTTTGCAATCGCCTTTATAAGTCTTTTGACTTTACGAAATCTTCCATTTTCGCAATAGTCTTCGCGCGATCGCTATTTCTTGCTGCCTCGACATTTCGCGCGGTTACTGTGCAATCCACTTATTTTAATATTTATATTTAATATTTAATACTTATCGTATATAGCTTTTCGGGCTGATGAATATATGTTACGTTATTTACAATTAATTTTTAAATTTAGAATATAGTTATTATTATTATTATTATTTATTATTATTATTATAAAGTATAAACTACCGTTACTAAAGCCGTTATTAAAATTACTAATGTCTCAATGATCGAATTGATAGAACGCCCGCATGCTGGAAGATCTGGATTCGAATTTCGGCTGAAATGTTATTTTTGCAATAATTTTTTACAGTTTTTTGCGAAGAGAGGATATTATACAGGGTCCGGCACTCGAAGTGTTACCAACTTCACACTATATAAGCTATATAAGCTGTCGAACCGTTCAATGTATTTTTCTCAAATTGATATACTGTTAGTTCACTCAATTGTTTACAATYGTGMGGGAGCATTTTTGTTTATTGCGTCTTAAAAAAAATTTATTGACCATGGAATACAAACATAATAGTGTTGTTGCGCTTTATTTGGCTGGAAAATCAAATTCAGCTATTGTTAAAGAGCTCCAGCATTTGAAAGTGAATAAATGTTCGTGTTTCGAAACATAAATCGCTACAAGGAAACTGGTAGTGTAAAAAAACGCCATGGAGGTGGTTGGAAAAAGACTGCTACTAGTCCAGATATGATTCGTAAAGTGAAGGCTCGAATTAAACGAAATCCGAGATAAAGCGCCACAAAAATCGCCAAAGAAATGCATATATCTGACCGGAGTGTTCGAAGAATAATGAAAAATCATCTTCATGTCAAGYYTYAMAAGATACAAAAAGTTCATGCTCTCAATCCTACACAGATGAAGGTACGACTGGAAAGAGCGAAAGAGTTGAAACGCTTGCACACAAGTGRTGAAATTCCAAACATTGTTTTTTCTGATGAAAAAATTTTCACTATCGAACAGTTCGTAAACAAACAAAACGATTGGGTATGGCTAACAGAAAGATCAAACGAGAATGCTCGGTTGGCCACCAGAAGCCATCACCCTGCTCAGGTGATGGTATGGGCCGCAGTAACTGCAGATGGGCGCTCTCCGCTTGTATTTTTGGAGCCTGCTGTCAAGATAAATGCCACCAACTATCGTGAAATGGTTTTGGAAGCTGCCCTGAAGCCTTGGGCACGCAAACATTTCGGTTTCAGACCGTGGACATTTCAACAAGATTCAGCACCGTCGCACAAAGCTCGTGTGAATCAAGATTGGTTGAGAAAAAATGTTCCAAACTTCATTTCGGCTCAACAATGGCCTTCAAATTCACCGGAATGCAAATCCAATGGATTTTTCCATTTGGGCTGTTTTAGAGGCCAGAGTTTGCACTAAAAAATATGGAAGTTTGGACTCGTTAAAGTCAGCACTTCGTCGAGAATGGGAACGAATTTCRCCAGACTACTTGCGTGCAGCGTGCGAGTCGTTTATTGACAGGCTTGATCGAATTATTAAAGCAAGAGGAGGATACATCGAAAACTGAGATGTTTTATTAAAAATAGAAAATATCTGGAATATTTTTGCTTTTGTAGTAAATAAAAATATTGAAAAATGAATTCTCTACAGCGTTTTGAATTGGTAACACTTCGAGTGCCGGACCCTGTAGATGCTTGTGAAACATCAAAATTATTAAAGTATTCATTAATTTAATACATAATTTAATATATGTGAATTAATATTCTAATTTCATATAAAAGATGTTTTAAGACTGTGTTTTAAGACGAATATGCGGCGCGTAGTTTGCATGAACAGGAGATTGTAAAAATTATAATTGAGCACCAGGATAAATGACAAATTTTTAATTTAAAAAACTGGCAAAGAAAGTTGGCAACACCAAATTTTTTTAATTAAAAATTTATTTTATACTTAAATTTGTTTCTTTAATTAAAATTTTTAAAAAATTTTTATCTATAGAGAGAATCTGTAATATTTTTACAAATGTAAGATTGATTTTATAACAAATATTATTTAACACGTACAAACCCTTACCAATGAATTACTTCTATGTACATGGCCCTTACCAATTAAATTACTTCTATGTACATGACTAATATGATTTCATATTTAATTTTTTAAATAATATTTTTAGAGTTATTTTTTAGAGTAAGTTATTTGTTAATTATTATTTTTACAGGTTTTTTTTAAAGGTAAATATATTTTTTAGACTTCTTTGTATACAAATTGGAATATTTTTTTATGTACTTGGCGTACTTTTTTTATGTTTGTAGGATTTTTTTAGTAGTTCATATACTCCAAAAGAATTAGATCAATTAATTTTTATTAATAAAAAATTTTATTAACAAAAATATATTTTTACAAAACATTCTCAAAATATGTTACATTTACTTACATCTTGGAGATCTTGGATTATTTTCAAAAAATCATTTCATTAAAACATGGATGAAAAATCTTATAATGTTGCTCATTTTATTCTATTCCATATGATTTTTTATTTACGAGAAATATTTTGCTGTGTTCTGACATGTACTGCTCCAGGATAAACGATTTTATTATTAAAGCAATGTTTATAAAATATTTGGAATATTATTGTGTTCAGTCATCAATACAATCAATACTATCATAGATCTTCTAAAATAATATGCTCTTATTTTTCAAAAATTTCTCGAAAATTAAATATCACACTTTATCAATAAAGTCATGATCTGTTTAGATAATTAAAGAAATAAAAATTCATATTAAGATAGATTATAAGTAATCTAAATTATTTTTTATATATTGTCTCGCTACATGATTACGTTTTATGGGATAAAATAAATGCGTACAAAAAAAAAAAATAATGATAATAATAAACGTCGAAGTAAGAAGATTCTATAGAAATTCTTATATATTAAACTTGTAGATATTTTGTACAGATGTAAAAGATGTAATCAAGTTCGTAAATGTTTGAACTTACTTGAAGATTATATAATAAGTTAGATTCGTGTCAGTACAATAATATTGGTAACAAATCTTCATTTCGTGACAACGTTATTATTGTAAATGACAAAGAGATGCGATGTGTACAAATAATCCTTAGTGATATAATATAGTATAGTTTAAAGTACAATGTGTGCTGGTACAAAGATATGAATATTGTTTAATATAAGATGTTAGAGTTTAATTTAATTTGAGATATAGAAGTTAGAAAGTTTATCAAGGATATTAAAATATTGTCCAATAAGTCGATATCGGTGTGAGACTTTATACATTTTTTGTTCTTTTATGTATATCATTTCAGATGTTAACCTCATATAATAGTTCAATGTTTAGAATTTTTATCAAATCAATACAAATTGCCTGTACGAGCTAACGCAGTTATTGGAGCGATATATTATATAAGAATTATCAAATAAATATTTAATGCAGAGATGGCCTGTTACATATACAAACGTTTTGATCCTTGATGTAGATTCTCTTCAGTGTATAATGTTTTTAATGGTATAATACATAGATCTTCATCAATAAATGTCGTTAGATGATATTATACAGTGGTGAGACGGAACAATCTCACCTTCTATTAGTCAAAGATAAGTATCCAAAGAAAAAGATTTAAGCCCAGTTCAGTAAAATTTATTCGGTGAGTTATCAAAAAAATTTGATATAAAAAATTAATTTATTAAAGATTAGAATTGACTTAAATTTGAAATGAGAATAACATTATAAATAAGAGAACTTACGTGGAAGGAACAGAGATTGTAAAATTTGTTACAAGCGGTACCAAGTATAAAGCGACAATGACACGCAATAATTATGAAAAAAGTATATACCCCCTACTATTAATAATAACGCAATAATACAAATAGTCATTGTAGAGGGCTCATAAGTTTTATCTGATAATGTCAAAATAAATAGAATCCAAAGAATCAGTATCATGCTGTAAATTTAGGCTATAAGATTGTTTCTTTATATGGATCATTTCAGAAATAATTCTTTTGTTGAAATGAATCTTTTCGTCTAAAATTTCGACATTATTCCAGTCAAAATCGTGTGAAAATTCTAAACGGTGTTCAGTAATAACGGAACTCTGATTCGTGTTTCTTCTAATGTGACTTCGATGTTCATCAATTCTAGTTTTAAGTAGTCTACGTCTGTCCAACGTATGATGCATCACATTGAGCTCAACGCAATTAAACAACATTGGAATGAAAAAGAGGAGACATTGGCACACTAAGTACAACGTAATCAAAAACATTATACTGAAGAGGATCCATATCAATGATCGAAACATTTGTATATGTGCTATCTCTGCATTAAATATTTATTTGATAATTCTTATATAATTTATCGCTTCAATAACTGCGTTGGCTCATAAAAGCAATTTGTATTAATTCGATTTATTCTTAGAGTCATTGAATTTGTTGATTCGTTAATTGTATTTTTTACATATATTTTTATATATAGAATTTTTATGTTGGGTCATCCCATAATGCGGTTTTTTTCAGTTGCATGAACTAAATGTCGGAGGGGGAGGGGATAAACTACTTGCATCAACTTGCTATAAAAGCAGATAGTAAATTTATCTTGTTCTTATTCTTAGTGCAAGTTTGAAAAGTGAAATTCGATTTGACATTATTTTTTCAAAGTTATAATGGAAGTGACAAAGGAGAATATTCGGCATATTTTGCTTTATGAGTTCAATAAAGGCAACAACGCAACGGAAAGTGCGAAGAATATTAAAGCAGTATATGGGGCTCGGACAATAAGCATAAGCCAGTGTCAACGGTGGTTCCGAGCCGGAAATTACAGCCTAGAAGACGATCCTCGTCCTGGAAGATCTGTAGAGCTCGACGAGGACGTCCTGCAAACCCTAATGGAACAAAATCTCATCGTAACTGAGAAACTAACTGAGAAGCTTGGATTTGATCATTCGACCATTCATCAACAGCTCCGACATTTAGTTCATGCAATTGAAAAAAACCGCATTATTTATGAAATGACCCAATATTTTCCCAATCAAAGGTGTGTGAATATTTCAAGATATGTTCTGAGATAACTGAGTGTTTCGATAAATCCAATTTAATTTATTATTATGTTCTTTAATTATTGTTTTTAGTTGTCTTTCTATTTGGTCTACATAAGAGACATCACAGTCCTTACATGAAATTTTACATACGACATTATTATTTAATTGAAGAATTGATTGGTATCTTTATGAACCCAGACTTCTTAGAACTCTGTAACCTGATACTTTGTTTTTTATCGATCATGGACGAAGCTAGTTCCGAGATTTTTTTGAATTTTTTTATTGTCTGCGCAATTATTTTCATTAATAAAAGAATTTTTAGGTGTGGAATTTTCTTCTGTTAGTAAAATTTTTTATTCTGTTAACTTTATCAAAAATTAAATATATAGATTAACACTTATCCAAGAGTAATTCAATAGAATATTCCAAATTTTTTTGATGAAATTTTGGGTGAGAAAAAAGGAATGCTCTGTCAATTAAATTATATATGATGCTGATTTTACGGCATAAAGTATAGCTAGAATGAAAAAAAAAAATCTTCCAGAGAACGTTTTTTTATGATACCAATCAATGTAAATTGTGTTGTTGGATATTGTCAGAAAGAAATCTAGAATATTTAAAAAACAGTTATCCTCACATTCTATGGTAAATTTGAGTCTTTCATGATAATTATTATTATATTAAAGGTTTATAAAATCAATTTTGTCAGAAGGAGCGGCCTATATTATATCATTCATTTATCGATGAAAGAAAGTTAATGTGATTTAATTGATTTCAAACATTCTCTCTCCAAATCTTGCATGATGATATCAACAATTATTGGTGATAATTAATGGTAAACCTATCGGAGTAGATTTGTTTAGATATTATTGTTGAAATATGTGGAAGATAAGATGAATGTAATAGCGGAAACAAATTCATTTTTAGACATATTCATATTGTATTGAATATAAGATCATCTATTACTAATACGTCAATCACTAAATCTAAAAGAACATTAGTAAACATGATACACATGTTGAAATGATACACATAAAGGAACAAAAAAATAATATAAACTCTCATATTGATACCAATTTATTGGACAATTCATATTTTGATATCCTTGATAAACTTTTCAACTTCTGTATCTCAAATTAAATTAAATTCTAACATATATTATATTAAACAATATTCATGTTTTTGTATCAGCACACATTATAATTTAAACTATATTGTAATTTAAACTATATTATATTATATCTCTAAGGGTTATTTATACTAACATATCACATCTTATTTACAATAATAACGTTGTGAAGATTTGATACCAATATTACTGACATGTGTGGGACATTATTTTATCTAACTATATGTTTTTTGTCTGACTTAGAGATATAGGAAAGTTGAGTAGAAGAGATGTCGGTTGAGGTGGCGCTGCTGGGAAGGAAAGGAGAATGGCGCGGTGGAAGGGAGCCCCGCTCTCACTCTCTTGTCAGACTACGTACAGGGAAGACATATTCTAAAACACTGTGTAATTCTCTCAAGAAATATACGCTATATTTACTTTAATTGTGTGCTATTGAGTGTCAATTAATAGATATTGATCCAATAATCCTATCAATTGGTAGCAGAGCGTGGTTGTAGTCAACGAGAAATTCACGAGAGAGTCAAGAAAGATTACCAAGAACGGGAAAGTTGTCCTTTCCAAAAATGGCTGAAAATTGGAATATCGGAAGTGTGGCGTCATTAGATGATACGAATTATTTCATATGGAGTGAAAAGGTCGAAGGAATCTTGAGAGCAAAAAAATTATGGAAGAAAGTTATAAGTGTAAAGCCACCGGAAAAACCAGAAGAAAATGCCGAAAACTACGAGATGAAGCTAAAAAAGTGGAATGAATGGGACGATGATAATTACGCGGCGCGTGCGTTGATCATAAATACAATGAGTGAAGCTCAGCTATTGAAATATAGTCATGAAAAAAGTGCAGACAAGTTATGGCACTTGATTAAAAACAATATGGCAGCCGAAACAGAACAACTGAAATCTAGATCACTGAGCGAACTAACGAGCTTGAAAATGAGTAAAAATGAGAGCATAGATACATACATGAATAGAGCGGAAGCTCTAAGGAACCAGTGCATCCAATTAGAAAAAAGCATAGAAAACTATGAACTGAGAATGTACATCATCAAAGGCTTAAGGCCAGAGTTCGATCAAAATGTAAGAGTGCTAGAAGCGCAAAAAGAACTAACTATTAACGACATAAGATATACATTGAAACAAGAAGAAGTAAGAAAAAGCATGCGGAAGGAAGAAAAAACATCGAGGGATGAACATGCGAGAAAGGCGAGGGATAAATCAAGAGGAGATATCACTTGTTTTAACTGTGGAATGAAGGGCCATACATCAAAAGAATGCAGGAATAAGCAAAAATGTTTTAACTGCCAGGGACATAATCATATTGCAGCTGACTGTAAAGAACCTAAGAGATACAAATCGAGAGGAAAAGGACAAAAAGGAACTTTTACAACTAGAGGACGAAGAAAGAGTGAATCTACATTGAAATTGGTGGATGAAGCCGTATTAACAGTAAGGGACAGCGTCCACGTAAAGAAAGAACTGATAAATAATACAAAAGAAGAGGTTAGCGATAATTCTAATAACTATATCTGGCTATTAGACTCAGGCGCAACGAGCCACATGGCGTGTAGTGAGGTTATTTTTGACAACATTGAGGAAGATGTGAGAGATATTTCATTAGCCGATAAAGAAGGTAAAAAAATGACTTCTGAAGGTAAGGGAGAAATAATAATCAAACAGAGTTCAAGTAGAGATAACATACGATTAACTAATGTATTGCGTGTTCCGGATATCAATATAAATTTATTGTCAGTGGCAAAAATCACAGATCATGGATATAATGTGAAATTTGACAGATGTGGGGCTATTGTCTACAGGAAAGAAGATGAGATCATAATGAAAGCCACGCGTGAAGAGAATGCCTATTACGTAAAATCAATGACAAGAAACAAAGAAGTAGCAACGCCATTAGCGGCGACAACTCAAGAAATAGATGTTTGGCACCGTAGATTGGGACATATAAATAAGAAGGTCATAAGCGAGATGAAGAAGAATGATCTGGTATCTGGAATTAAAGAGACTGATAAAGAGATAAGACAGTGCGAATCGTGCATTGAAGGAAAAATGTGCCGCAAAGGACATCCAAGATTGACGGAAAGAAAAACGGGATGCATAATGGACTTGTGGCACATGGATTTAATTGGTCCTATAAAACCAGAGTCATGTGGAGGTAAGAGATATATATTTACGATAGTAGATGATTATTCAAGAGTAATATTTATTGAATTATTAAGAGAAAAGGGAGAAGCAGCAGATAAATTAAAAAACTTGATCGTATTGAAGGAGAACCAATCAGGAAAGAAATTGAAAGCTATTAGATCAGACAATGGGGGAGAGTTTATAGGGACTTGTCTAGGAGAATGGCTAAAAGAAAAGGGGATCAAACACGAATTTAGTCCAGCAAGGACACCTCAATGTAACGGGGTAGTAGAAAGGGCCAATAGGTCTGTTATTGAGATGACTAGAACAATGCTAGCGGATTCAAAGATGCCAATAGCTTTTTGGGCGGAAGCAACATGTACCGCTGCACACATCAGGAATAGGAGTAAATCAACGGTCCATGGAAGAACACCGTATGAAGTATGAAATGAAAAGAAGCCAAATATCAAATATATGAGAAGATTTGGATGCATGGCGTATGTACTAGACAAAGAAGAACGAAGAAAGAAGTTTGACTCAAAGGTGACTAAAGGTATATTTGTTGGTTATGCCACCAACAATACATACAGGGTGTACATCCCAGAAACAGGAATAATAAAAACTGATTGCGACGTCAAATTTGACGAAAGTCGAAATGGATGTGGATTACTAGGTAGCAGGAAAAATGAACATGAAGAAAGCAACAAAAGGTTAATAATATTGGGACTCGACCCTGAAGATAATAATGAAGAAATGGATGAAGAAGATGAAAATGAAGAAAATGGAGAAATTACTAGTGATGAAAGTAGAGAATATGAAGAAGCGGACATGTCAGAACATAATGAAACAGAAGAGATAGAAAATGAAGTTGAGAATGTGGAAGAAATAGGAGAACAACCAATAGAAATAAGAGCTAAAGGAAGACCAAGGGGAACAACAAAAGCGGTAATGCAAGTAAGAAGACAAGAAGAGAAAGAAGAAAGGAAACAAGCGGAAGAAAATGTTAGAAGATCAGAAAGAATAAAAAACCAACAAGCAGCTAGGTTAGCAATGATTGATGAAATTCCAAAAAATGTTAGGGAAGCGGAACAATCCAATGAGTGGAAATACTGGCAACAAGCAATGAAGGACGAATTAGACTCGATGAAGAAACATAAAGTTTGGGACATTATAAGTCGACCAAAAGGGAAGAAGGTAATTAAGTGCAAATGGATATTCGATAATAAGCAAGATCCAAGTACTGGACGGCAACGATATAAGGCAAGGTTGGTCGCATCGGGGTGCGGACAACGTCCAGGAGTAGACTATGAAGAAACTTTTGCACCAGTGGTGAGGACAGAGACGATAAGACTGTTGTTCAGTATAAGCGCGCAGAAAGGAGTAAAAATGAAGATTTATGATGTAAGGACAGCATTTCTACACGGTATTCTTAAGGAAGAAATTTATATGGAGATACCAGATGGAGTTAAAGTAGAGGGAGACAAAATATGTAAATTAAGGAAAAGTATCTATGGGCTCAAGCAGGCAGGAAGATGCTGGAATGAGCACCTTACAAAAGTCTTGGAAAGATGTGGATTAAAACAATCTAAAGAGGATCCATGTCTATTTTATGCCAAAGAAGACAACAAATTCCTGTACTGTGGAATTCATGTGGATGATATGCCTACTGTGTGTAGTGATGATGAATTTGAAAGGAGATTTATGGATAAGATCAAACAATACATAGATATGAAAGATCTTGGAGAGGCCAAATCAGTATTAGGGATGCAGGTGGAGCAACAAGATGGAAAAGTCTTTGTACATCAAAGAAAATACATTGAAAAATTACTGAGTTTGTATGGGATGGAAGACTGTAATAGTGTAAGGACTCCAATAGACATAAACACAAAGATGGACGAATGCGAGGACAGTGAACGAGTAGAAACCCATGCTTACCAAGAATTGATAGGACGTCTCATGCACTTGAGTGTGTACACTAGACCGGACCTGTCATTTACTCTGAGTTGCTTATCGCAATTCAATCATGAACCGAGGATGATGCATTTATCAGCATTAAAGAGAGTCCTAAGGTATTTAAAAGGAACCATTGATTTCCGATTAGAGTTTGGTCGGGAGAATTCGACCGGAAGAATCATATGTGACACTGATGCCTCGTGGGATAGGACCAAAGATGCGAAATCATTTACTGACCTCATAGTATGCAGAGATAAAGATTTGATACACTGGAAAAGTAAGAAGCAGTCAACGGTAGCATTATCATCAACGGAAAGTGAGCTCGAAGCTATACTGGAAGGAATAAAAGAGGTGATATGGACTTCGAGACTCTTACAAGAAATAGGAGTATCAATAAGAGTATCCAAGGAATTAAGGTGTGACAATTTGAACGCAGTTAGATTATCAAACGGAGGAAACTTCAAGACAAAGTCAAAATTAATGAACAGAAAATGTTGTTTCATAAAGGAAGCGGTGAAGGAAGAGGATATTACCGTCGTGCATGTCTCATCTAAGGACATGAAGGCAGATTGCTTCACAAAACCTTTAAATGGACCCGACTTGATGAAGCAAATAAACCGTTTCATGAACATTCAGAATCGATAAAATCAAAGGGGCAGATTGTGGGACATTATTTTATCAGACTATATGTTTTTTGTCTGACTTAGAGATATAGGAAAGTTGAGTAGAAGAGATGTCGGTTGAGGTGGCGCTGCTGGGAAGGAAAGGAGAATGGCGNACTATATGTTTTTTGTCTGACTTAGAGATATAGGAAAGTTGAGTAGAAGAGATGTCGGTTGAGGTGGCGCTGCTGGGAAGGAAAGGAGAATGGCGCGGTGGAAGGGAGCCCCGCTCTCACTCTCTTGTCAGACTACGTACAGGGAAGACATATTCTAAAACACTGTGTAATTCTCTCAAGAAATATACGCTATATTTACTTTAATTGTGTGCTATTGAGTGTCAATTAATAGATATTGATCCAATAATCCTATCAACATGAATCCAATCTAACTTATTGTATATTCTCAATCTACCAAGTTCGAATATTACTTTAATTTGATTAACCAAACTTGATTACATAAATTATTTCCACTCAGATTTCTTTTACTATTTGACATTCTCTACCGCGGATTTATTTTTATCGGACTATCAATACCATAGACTTAATATTCTTGCTGTTTAATGAAAAATAGCTTATTTCTAACAATTTTAGAATCTTAATTCATGAACTTTTTAAGAACAACGACAATATTTGAACTTATTATACGATCGGAGGGCATCTGTTATTTTTATTGGATTTTTACACAATACTAAACATAAGCGAATATTTAAAAGATGCAACGACATAATGCCTACAATTGATCTTTTCGAAATGTTTCCAAAGTAATACCTTATTCTCTTTCTTTTTAACTAATTTTTGATACTGAAGAAGTTTCACTCTGTGAAAGTCAAAACGTTTAATTTATATTTAATCTAATTTATAACCATGTTTATTTAACCCTTTATGGGCCGAATTTTTTTCTTAAGTATAAAAAATGTATTTATTTTAAAATTTTAACATTAAATTAAAATTAAACTTAAAAATTTATTTATTTAAAATTTATTTATTTATTTATTTATTTATTTATTTATTTATTTATTTATTTCATAGGTTGATGGTGCCAATCGTCATCAATATCATTATTGATTATCTCAGAGACATTACATAATTAAGATGTATACGTCATCTTGTGAAAAAACTAAAATTATTGATGTATTAGAATGTTACCTGAAAGTTACACGGGCCCATAGAGAGTTAATAAACTTATTTGACCTCATGATAACCTTTTAATGCTCGTTTGTTGGCCTTTTTATATACTTATTGCTTTATAATACGAGTCGTATTAAATGTTATTTGTTTGTTTCATTTTTAGTTTTATCTAAGATATATGATCTTTATTAACTTTTTTTTTTAATATTTGGAAATATTGTATTATTCAATAATACTTTAAATACATTTATAAAATATTATAAGAACATATTGATAAAATTCATATAAAATAAACATTTCAAAATGTTGAGTTAATGTTTCTTACTTAGTAGGATATGTTTCTATCAATACTTAATGAATATACTATTTAAAATTAGTAATATTCATTTTATTTAATTTAATCTTTAATTAATTTTTGAGTTTAAGTCCAAGAAACTTCAAATAAAATAATGAATAAAAAATGCTATATTTTAAAATTAGATTTTTTTATGTAATATATAATATACTATTATGATTACAACATAACTTTTGATTATATGCTTTCAAATTATATACTTTCAAAAATTATTATGTTTAGAGGAATGACTCGCATTTGCGAAGCCGATAAATATCTTAGTTGGATTATACCTGACAAATGGACAATGGAAGACGCAGCAACAGTTCCGTGTGTGTATAGCACATGTTATTACGCTTTGTATATAAAAGGTCAAATGAAAAAAGGAGATAAARTRTTGATCCATTCTGGTTCTGGAGGTATTGGTCAAGCTGCGATTCATCTTGCGCTTTACGAAGGTTGCGAAATATTTACAACAGTTGGAAATGTCGAGAAACGGCAATTTATAAGGGAAACTTTTCCCTCTATTCCCGAAAGTAATATCGGMAACTCKCGAGATACAAGTTTTGAACAAATGATTAAGCAGCGTACAAAAGGTCGTGGAGTGGATATCGTATTGAATTCCTTAGCTGAAGAGAAATTGCAAGCATCTATTCGCTGTCTAGCAAATGGTGGTCGTTTTCTAGAAATTGGAAAATTCGATATGATTACCGATAATACTTTGAATATATCTATCTTTTCTAAAAATATCAGTTTTTATGGTATTTTATTAGATAAAATTTCAAACATAGAACAAAAAATAATATTGTCAAAAAGAATGACAGAAGGTTTAGAAAATAATGTTATTAAACCGCTGTGTAGAAAAATCTTCGAAAGAAATGAAATAGAAACTGCCTTTAGATATATGGCCTCTGGAAAACATATTGGCAAAGTACGATTATTTCTCAATATAGAAAAATAACTATTTATATAGAAAATATTTTATCAAGTGATATTATAATAAAAAAACTTTTCTTTTGTTTAACCTTGCAAAAATAGCAAAACATGCAAGTTAAATTATATTTAATCAAAAAGTTTTATATCTATTTTATAATAAGTATATCATCAATTACTTTTGAAAAAAATGTAATGTTGAATTCATGTTTAAGGGACCACTTTTTGATAAACTTGACCTTGACATATGTCATCAAAATCAGGACCCTAAATCTTTAAAAGATTTTAGTTGTCGCTCGTTATCCGTTAAAAAGATATTAATCAAAAACGTTTCATAAGATCAAACGAAATTTCTGTTATTTGGAAATTGGAGTAGAATTTGGATTAGATTATACTTTTCGAGATGGGAGCGCAGGGGAAAGAGCGAGAGAGAGGGGCTTCGGCACGCATATTTTTTTCACGCAAAGAGAAATCCATCTCATATCTTCTCCTGCTTACGGGGCGAAACGAGGACTATAATTGTTCTGATCCACATGAGTTCGTGACTTTCCATGTGAAGCAAGGTTCACGTCATACCTTTTGCTTACAGGGCAAAACAAGATTTATAGTTAAATTTACAATAGAATCGGAGGCTAACCATTGTTTGAATTTTCTTGACATCACGCTTCATATAAGAAACAATTGTATAATCACAGATTGGTATCACAAGATCACGTTTTCTGGAAGGTATYTGTCTTACTTCTCGAATCACCCTATCAGTCACAAGATAGGCACTATTTACGGTCTTGTCGATCGCGCAATAAAATTATCGCACCCATCTTTTTACGAAAAAAATCTTAAATTTTGCATTAACGTTTTACTGGACAATGGGTATCCTTTGGACTTTATTTTCAACAAAATTAATTCGAGGCTTAAAAAATTGTTCACACAAATAACAGATAACGCAATTGTCTCAACCGAAGCTGATTCTATTAATGAAAGAAAAATTGTACTATTACCATATGTTCAGCCTCTCTCCGAGTTTATATCTTCGAACCTTGACAAGACGAAGGCAATTGTCGCGTATCGTTGTCTTAACAAATTGAGTAGGTTCATTAAAGTGCAAAAGGATGTTGACCATTTGTCGTCTAGAAGTAATGTTGTTTATAAGATTAAATGTAAYGATTGCGATGCTACTTACGTAGGGCAGACCAAGAGACAACTTAGAACTAGAATCAGGGAGCACAAAAATAATGTAAAACAGGATCRGTCCAAGCACTCCGTTATCTCTGAGCATATAACAAAATTTAGGCATTCCTTTAATTGGGATAACGTGAAAGTATTAGACATTGAATCTAAATACTATAAAAGAATTACYTCYGAAATGATTCACATTAAGGAACAGAGTTTTGRCTTRAATCTCAATAGTGATAYGGAGTTGCTTGACGATTCTTATTTCGACATACTTAACGAATTAGCTGGTCGATGATGTTTAGGGATCACCCGGTACACATTACACAATTAATGTTTATACTCTTGTTAGAACACATTGTATATTAGCATTATTTATCTTATTGTTCCTTGGTATGTCCTCGCACTATTGTTTCTACCGTTGTCATGGCAAGATCAGTTATAATCGTTAGACAGACGTCACCACTAGTTGAATCTGAGTCATGCAGGTAATTCTTGCATCTATTTTTAATTGTTAATTTATTACTATTGTACCTTAATTATCTYTATTTCATAACTTAATAGAATCAACACACATTTTAATTACTGACTCGCTTTTGCACCATTGTTTTAATACCGCCATATGCATCCGACACAAGCATCAGCAACCTTAGAAGTTTTCGCTTACGAACGAAGAATTGAGTTGGTGCCAGTGGGATGTTGTTGACGATATTGAAGAATAAGAAAGAAGATTATTAGTTAAGACGATTTTATTACCTTACCAACGTTTTATACAATTGACCACACTTATTCGTTTGGACTGTCTAACTGTGACCTTGATCTTGTTATCCGTTAAGAATGTTTATTARTTTGATATTAATYKGTTTTATTTTCATTTTTATTTCTATCTTTGTTTTTACTTTATTATTTTGTTCACTAGACATAGAGTAGTATTACAGAATTTTCATACTATGTAATCAATTTTTCTATTATGTTCACTCATCCAATTTGGACTTATTCTATAATTTTCTATCGATNAATTTTCATACTATGTAATCAATTTTTCTATTATGTTCACTCATCCAATTTGGACTTATTCTATAATTTTCTATCGATGATACCAAACATTTAGTTTCGTGCGATTCACTGATGAAGACTGTGGTAACAGTTGAAACGTATGATTTTTGTTAACGTTTAATTAAATTGTTCTCTTTTTAATTACGTATTATTATTAAATAAATACCAACTACTTAATCTGCTCGTTTTTGGTCGTTAATTACTTATTGCTATTGCTTAATTCGAGCGTTATATTACTTCTTTAAGATTTATAGTTATTTTGATTCACATAGGTTTGTGACTTTCCACGCAAAGCGAGGTTCATTCCCCCCCTCCCCCTGCTTAGAGAGTGAAACGAAGTCTATAATTGTTCTTTCTATGTGTCGGATTAGACACGAGAAAAAATAATGAATCGCAAAATTTCAGATTAAGATACAAAACTTTATTGTTTCTCACAACGTCATCGCTATCTTACTACATCCAGACAGTTGCTCTCTTCTTCTCGAGCGCTGCAACTACGCGCTCCCAAAGTGACGCTATCCAATAATTAAGATATATATCGATGGAATAACAAATCCGACATCCTCCCACCTTGAGTTGTATTAATTCCAATTCAACTAAGATTAACATAATATTTCAAACAAAACATAGTAAAATTATATTATATGATTATACAGAGTGTGTCAAAAGTTCCAGGACGGCTGGATAATTTGAAAAATACGCATCACAGAGAAAAATGACCTGGACCAAAGTTGTAGAATTTTTCCGATAGTAATCTTAGATTTGACCTTGACCTTCAAGGTCATTTCAAACTCAAGTTCATTTTTTCAAATGGGACCCTATACTTTTGACGCTAGTTAAGGCAAAACTTATTACTTTCCAGTCAGTTAAGGCAAGACTAGTTACTGTCCAGCCAGTTAAGGCAAGACTTATTATCCTCCATTTAAGGCAAGACACTTTCCAGCCAGTTGAGGCAAGACTCATTACTGTTCAGCCAGTTAAGAAAAATATTGATAGTATCTTGTTGTTTAAGGACAGGTTTTTACCGTGCAGCCAGTCAAAATTATTTTAATAAGTGTTCAAACTGTTCTCCGTTAACCTCTTGACAGTAACCCAACCGATTATAAAAACTACGAATTGCATTCGCAAAATACTCAGCTGGGATAATAGCACATTCGTCTAGTATGCATTGTCGTAATTGTTGTAAATTTTGAGGCTTAGTTTTGTACACCCTATCTTTGAGATAACCCCACAGAAAATAATCAAGTGGCTTTAAATCGGTCATTGACCTAGCTGGCCACTCAATGTATCTTCTCCTCCTTATCCACCTATCATTAAAAACGACGTCTAAATAATTGCACATTTCTTCCATAGTGTGGTGAAGCGCCATCTTGTTGAAAGTAAGTGTGCTCAAAGTTTTGGCCAGTATCTCATTACTCTAGGGATTTTTTCATTGTGAAGCATATCCTCATATTTTTCGGAATTTAAATTTCCTTCAATAAAGAATGGACCAATTATTTGATCGTTTAATATTCCTGCCCAAACATTTAGCTTCTCGGGATATTGCGTGTTATCTTCTCGCTTCCAATGAGGATTTACATTATCCCAATGTCTGCAGTTATGCCTATTGAAAAAAAAAACCGTTGAGCTCAAATTGCTTCATTCGAGAAAACTATGTTAAAGTGAAAGTTCGAATTGTTATCGATTCATGCCATCATATCCTCACAAAACTCAACTCGACGATCGAAATCGTCTTTGTTTAATTCATGTATAAGCGTAACTTTGAATGGACGGAATTTATTTTTCTTTAATATTTTATTGAATCGATTTCATACTTATGCCATGCTCTTGAGCAGCTTTGCGAAAAGGTACAATAAGGGTCTTCCACAATTGATTGTAAAACGTACAATGATTTCTCTTCGGTTGTGGCTGTAATTGGTCTTCCTGTTCGTGGTCTATCTTTAAAGCTGCCAGTGTCCTCAAAATGTTTTACTGTACGTTCGACAGTTGATTTTGATATCGGGGTCAATTCATTTCTGAAAGTTTCATTAAAAAGATCTTTTACCTGCATAAAAGATCGTCTGACCTCACCCCAACCTCGCATCATTAAAAGTGAAATTCTTTCTCTCTCAGAGAGTCGCTGCATTATGATTTATAAGTAAATCGTGCAGACGATGGATTATGAATTACAGTTACTAACTATTAACGAGAATTGCTCGAAAAGTAGTCTTAAGTGAATGTTCTTCAACTGTCCCCAAAAGGACTGTCGAAGAAACAATCACTGCAGCTGATGTAATGACCCGCTAACTAATCTAAGAAAGAATATTGGAATCTAAGTTGACAATAAAAGTAATTAATGCACTTTAGCTAATGAAAAGAATCAACGATCACGAAGAAATCAACACTACTAACGGTGTATCTAATAGCTTGCTACTTGCTTATTGAAAAAGAGATAATTAAGCTGTTAACGGCAAAAGTAAATTTTTTCAAATTTCCTAAAATAGACGATTGAACATCTATCACTGCACTAAATGCAAGGTTTCAGAATAAAATACTTTAAGAACGACAGTTAGATAAGAGGCCAACGCTGAAATATGATTGTTCCTGCCAACAAGCAACGAAAAGGGCCGCCAAAAAATCAAATAATACATAATATCTCATAAATCAATGTCTAAAATTATATGTACATCAGACTTCAGTAACATAATTTGACTTACACTATTGGACATCAGGGATCAATGTTATTTAACTTTTTACTGTTTAACTGATTACTGTCAGCCATGAATGGTCAACAGTGAACAAAACTGATTCCGTTGAATACTTACGGCCATCACTAGTTGGTCACTATCTGTCATAAATGGTCACAGGTGATCACATGTGTTCAAATGCGGTCAAAAGATGTTTGGATACATCGGTAATCACTGGTCAGTTTTATTTTTATCGCTGATCAAGGACATATTAGATCGTAAAATTTTCCGCTCTTTTCATTTCCGGCGTCAAAAGTATGGGGTTCCATTTGAAAAAACGGACTTGACCTTGAAATGACTTTGAAGGTCATGGGCAAGATCAAATCTAAGGTCACCATCGGATTACCAGGGAAAAATCTTACAACTTTGGTCCAGGTCATTTTTCTCTATGATGCGTATTTTTCAAATTATCCAGCCGTCCCGGAACTTTTGACACACCATGTATAAACTTCTTTAGTTTCTTAACAATACAATCAGATCGCGCTACAATAGGCAGTTCTTCGGTATTACATTGATTTTCCGACTTCTTATTCCTGTAACTACGAGCATGATCCGACTTTTCATTAATAAGTTCTTGCTTAGTGTTTTTATTGAGATCAGATCAATTCTAAATTTTTTGGACAGGTTTTATTAACTACTCCGAAAAAGTTGTTAAACGAACAACTCGTTCTCCATTCCGAGAATAACATCCTTGACCCGCGCCAATGGCCATTTCAGACGTTTCGCATTTTCATTTTCGATCAATACAATATCGCTCCTTTTTATCTTTCAGGATTCTTTTCCTTTATTGTGATGTATTAATTTTGGGAGATATTCTACACAAACCTACGTCGTAAATCATCTTTAATTTTCTGTCTGTTTTGAATCGCTCGGTTAATTGCGGCTCCGCCGAGTCTCCGTGAGCTGATTAGCAAGGAAGGAGCCTCCGGAATGCTGGAGAGCTCCCAATGATTGTGATTCACAGACTAATTCTACTCTCTCACTTGAACGAACAGTTTATTACGTAGTAGATGCGTAATTGTACAAATAACCGGGTAGCCGGCTTTTGAGATGCGTGCTGCTTTCGGACTACGTAACTTTAAGAAAGAGACATGTTTCTAGCTTCGTTTAGAGCTCCTGTCTTCGTGAGAGAAAGAGTCTTTTTCTTGAGCCCGCGACGTGACCATTCGACTAGAACCTCGTGGTGGGAGTACGATCCCAGCTCGATTGTGGTCATACGCGCCCGGAGCAGTCGATCTCTTTAAGCCGCGTAATTCAAATTATTCAAATTAAGATGCAATCCTAACATACCGCTCGCCTCGTATCTGTGATACGAAACAAGCATCATTAAATGGAGAATTACACTGAAGCTTAACGAGAACAGAAGCCCTCAAGTTAGACTAACTACCGCGTATATCACCGGCGGCATCCAACAGAATGTTTAATCGTTCCTAAACGATATGCCGTTAATAGTACAATAATACATGACAAACAAGATATAGATATGATACAAAATTAAGGGTACAATAGCGCCGCCCGCCGTGCGGCTAGTCGTTGCCTTATAAGTCTAGGTTTGTTCGACAGGTAATCGACACAGCTTAGCAATCGGGCGCTTGTAAACGCCACTGGCGATCTTGACATCCACGACTCGTACCTGTCCCTCAGCGTCCGGGTATAAATCTTGTACTCGTCCGAGCTTCCACTTCGTCGGCGGTAGCAAGTCATCTCGTACTATGACTAAATCACCTATGGATAGATTAGGACCGCGCTGTTGCCACTTGTGCCTCTGTTGCAAAGAATGTAAGTAATCCTTTGTCCAGAGTCTCCAAAATTGCTCATGTAGGCGACGCAAACGCTGCCAACGATTAAGTCTGGATTCTTTTAAATCCAGCACTGACTCCTCAGGTATCGCAATCAAAGGTCCACCTACTAAGAAATGCCCAGGGGTTAAAGGAGAGAGGTCGTTCGGATCATCGTTGAGAGCACATATGGGGCGCGAGTTTAGGCAGGCCTCTATCTGAGTCAATAAAGTGGAGAATTCCTCAATGGACAACGTATGAGTCCCTATAATTCTTTTTAAGTGATGCTTAACAGATTTTACTCCGGCCTCCCACAGGCCGCCGAAATGCGAGGCGGAGGGGGGCATAAACTTCCAGGTGATACCGTCCGAAGCTAAATGCGCCTGTAGGTCGCGATCCTTCATTAAGGCTTTGAAAGCCTGATTCAATGTCCTTTCCGCTCCTTGAAAGTTGGTCCCATTGTCGCTAAACAGCACGGACGGAAGTCCGCGTCGAGCGACGAACCTCTTGAAGGCCGCTAAGAAGCCGTCGGAGGAATAGTCGTTAGCTAGTTCTAAGTGAATTGCACGAGTACAGAGACATATAAAGAGAGCTATGTAAGCTTTGTAAGTTCGCTTTCCACGACCCACGAAAGCTAAAATCTGAAACGGTCCGGCATAGTCGACACCAGCATTTTGAAATGGGCGTGACTGAGATATACGTTCGATAGGTAGATTGCCCATAATTTGAGAGACTGGTCGCGCTCGGTAGCGAGTATAGACGATGCATTTATGTATTAACAGTTTGACTAACCCACGTCCATTCAGAATCCAGAATTCCTGACGCAGCACTCTGAGAATCATCTGCGGCCCGCCATGGAGACAGCGTAGGTGAGTTTGTTCGACCAATAGCTCAGAAATTCGGTGACGGGGGAGAATTATTGGATGTTTTTCCGAATACGAGAGCGAAGAGAGATTCAGGCGCCCTCCAACGCGAATCAATTCGTTCGGATCCAAGAAAGGATCCAGTTTCCTCAACCTGCTCGAGAGTGGAAGCAATTGTCCGTTTTTTAGCGCACACAACTCGGCGCGAA
Organism: Cephalotes varians; assembly: GCA_037157785.1. Classification (NCBI taxonomy): domain Eukaryota; kingdom Metazoa; phylum Arthropoda; class Insecta; order Hymenoptera; family Formicidae; genus Cephalotes; species Cephalotes varians. The sequence goes on along the minus strand of JANQDE010000226.1, from coordinate 19,222 downwards.
AGTTTGTCCGCTGAGCGTGACGGATCCAATGCAAACGCGCTCGTTTTATATAACAAGTCAGGGTGGCTTCGGAAGAAATAGCTGCCTACTGTCCGACTGAGCCGGAAAGAATGGCGGATGAGTTTGTCAACAAACATCATGCAGAAAGCAGTGACATGTAAGAGGAGGCCACGAGGAGATCTATTTTGGCAGACTCCACTCTGAAGCGTCGCAGTCAGCATTTAATACTCGAATTGTTCGCACTTCGGAATTTTCATTCTCTAATGTATTTAGAGGCTCCGCCACGCGGTGGTGTGTTGACTCAACTAAGAAGGTCCTTTCCACCATAGAGGATGGTCTCGCAAGAGCGCAGGTTCCACGCCTCTAGAAGCGCAATCAGCGGAGTTCTGCTTGGAGCATATATGTCCCCATCTTGCTTTCGGGATGAGTGTTTGAATTTCCGACACACGATTCGCTACGAATGTGTTCCAGCAGGATGGATGCTGCTTAATCCAGGACAACGTAACGATAGAATCGGACCAACAGTATACTGGAATAGAATCTTTATCAAAAGCTTGTAGAATATGTTTTATGAGTCGAGCGAGTAGAACTGCGGCGCAGAGCTCTAATCTCGGAATACTTATTGTTTTAACCGGTGCTACTTTAGTTTTACTCATTATAAGCATCACAAGGTATTCGTCAAGCGAAGCTAAGACTCTCACGTAGACCACAGCCGCGTAGGCTCCATTCGATGCATCCGCGAATCCATGTAATTCAACGCCGCAGTTTGTTTTACTCTGATTCGTCCATCTAGGAATGGAAATAGCTCGTAAGCTTGTTAAGCTTTCGCGGTATCGGTTCCACCGACTCAAGAACTCCGCTGGCAGAGAAGAATCCCAATCAACTTTCAGCAGCCAGAGCTCTTGAATCATTATTTTGGCTGATATAACTACCGGAGAGATAAGTCCTAGCGGATCGAAAATACGAGAGATGAGAGACAGCACGGAACGTTTGGTGGGCTCGTCATCTTGAGTAATCTGAAAATTAAAATAAAAACAGTCTCGGCAGGGATTCCAATAAAGTCCGAGCGCTTTGATATAGGAATCCTCCTGAAAGGAGATGCCATCAGAGTTTAAACGGTCTTGATAAGGTATATTTAATAAGAGCTCCTCGTAATTAGATGCCCACTTTCTTAAGTGAAAACCACCTAATTTCAACAGTGACGTCAATTGATTTTGAATTTTCAGAACAACGGAGACTTCGTCTTCTCCGAATAACACATCGTCGACGTATATGGAGTGCTTTAAGACGGATACGGCAGCCGGATAGTTTTTTCCTTCGTCGAGGCATAACTGTTTCAGAACTCGTATTGCTGAGAATGGCGCGGGGGCTGTGCCGTACGTTACTGTGAGTAACCGGTAATGCGAAATATCGCTCTCGGAGGAGGGTCTCCACAAGATCCTCTAATAGTCGGCATCTTCGGGATGTACTAGTATTTGTCGGAATATTTTAGCAATGTTAGCCATGAAGACTAGTCGATGGGTTTTCCAACGCAAAAGAATAGCCAGAAGATCGGTTTGCAGCTTAGGTCCTATCAATAACAGATCATTTAGAGAAGTTATTCGACACGCAGGAAGCGTTGAATAACCATCCTCAGCAGGGAAGTGGAACTGCTCTCCCGTATGACAGGGTGATGCGGTAGATAAAATGCTGGAGTTTTCTTGACATCCGCCGAAGACAGCCGGGCCATGTGCCCTAGGGTTTCGTATTCTTTCAGAAAGCGTCGATATTCCTCCGCCATTTTGATGCCCTTGGATAGGCGTACTTCCAGCTTGGAGTACAGCTTGGTGGCTATCTGAAGAGAATTACCGGATTCCTTTGCCGCGTTTCTTTTGAAAGGTAGTCGGACGATATAACGTCCGTCAGAAAAACGAGAGTGAGTAGTAGCGAATATAGCTTTGCACAGGTTATCGTCTTCAGAGAGAGGAGAAACCGGAGGTAGTTCCTCCAGTTCCCAGAAACGTCTGAGATCGTCGAGAGAGGGGGCGATTGTCGTATGAAAACTAGCAGTTGACGTTTCACCGTTAAGATTATCGTAATGCGTTCTGCTACCCTCGTCGCAAGAGCCGAATAGGATCCAGCCAAATATTGTATTCTGTGCCACTGGTTCGAATCGCGATCCTCGTCGCAATCCGTCTATTAGTATGGAACCATACACATCGGCGCCTACTAGCAATTCGATGCGATCGTGATTAGAGGGATTAGGGTCAGTATTCTAGACCTTGTAGATGAGAAAAGATGGCGAATCTTACTTTTGGCACATGTTTACAAGGTTGGGTAGGATCAGAGCGGTGACCTTGACAACGACAGACTTGGTTTTACCGGAACTTATCAGAATCTGGAGCCGAATTTTTAGAAACGCAGTTAGTTCGACCTCCTACTCCAGTTACGCGAACGTGGATTTTTTGCCTTTTCAGTTGCAGAGATTGAGCGGTTCGTTCTGATATAAAGGTGGCTTCTGAGCCTGTCAATCAATGCGCGAAGCATTACGGAGCGCCCTTGATCCAAACGAACTAGCACTCTCGCCGTAGCGAGTAAGACAGGAGCGGGAGCGCGATAGGAGAGGTTGGTTTGTACCTTCAGAGTAAGCGCGGATTTAGAATGCTTTTCACTCGCCGATACTATTCACCGGTGTGATATCGTTTATTTTAACCTCATTTTTCCCTTTTGCTTCGTGCAGCAGTGAGTAATGTTTGCTTTGGCAGCGCATGCATCGTTTCAGTGAAGGGCATGAGTTCGTCATGTGTCCTTTTCCGAGACAATTGTAGCAACAGCGCTGTCGTTTCACAAGCTCCTTCCATTCGCCTGTCGAGAGCGATTTAAAATTAGCACATTGATGTAGCGCGTGTAATTCGCCGCACGATACACACTTATGTCGCGAGACGGATGAGTTGAGAGCCTTCGCGTTTCCGATTCGACGTGACTTATTCATTTTATCTTGAGGATCGTCGTTGTCCTCGTACGCTCGTAGTCTACCGACTAGAAAGTCATTAAATACTTCATAAGTGGGAAGTTCTCGCGAGTTACCTAAACTGAGTTGCCATTCTCGTTTCGTGTCAGAGTCTAGTTTACGCGCGATGATAGCGACCGCGTAATCGCGAGATTTTACGTGATCCAACGAATGGACTGTTTCTTTCATAAAGCTATATATGCGTTTCAACTCGGAGGCTGATTCTTGTTTCATCGGAGTTAAATCCAGCATCGCACGTAAATGAGTGTTAGCTATCGCGCGAGGATTATCGTAGCGCTCCTCCAGCTCGTTCCAAGCAGATTGATAATTCGCGTCCGTAATTGCGGTATTTTTCAAAATCGAGCTAGCTTCTCCTACCAAACAAGTTTTCAAATAATGTAAACGTTCAACGTTAGTTAACCTTTCATTGGAATGAACTAATGATAAAAAGACATCTCGAAAATTACGCCATTCGGTATACAAACCGGAGAATTTCGGTACATCAATACGCGATAATTGCATGGATGAGTTGGCGTGGCATTCGCTTATTACCGAATGACTAACATTGGGAGTGGTTATTCCAATTGCTTTAAGCAACTTATCTAGAGTTTCCGTTAGATAGTCCGTTGCTTCCAGGTAGGCGTCCTCCGCTTTTGAGAGTCGATCCCCTTTGAGGTACGAGTGAGAAGCCCGTTCGGCAGTAGGCACCGACGCCGTGATCTCCGCGTGTAGCTGTTGGCAACGTTCCCACAGTTTTTCGAGAATGGACAACCGACTCCGAGCGATCGCTGGAGTGAAGTTTTTCTGGCTGATCTTCTTGAAATTCTCGATGGTCCTTTCAATAGAGCGTATGCAATCTTCTTGTTCGCACACGGATTTATCCGCACTGGCCATATCTTTCGAACGATAGCGATTTACGATAGATTATCGTGTAATTTGTGCAAATATCTGCTTCCTACTTCTACTGCCACGTAGTAGAACGAAAGTCGCTCGTAACTCCAGACTAAACAATAGACTGTTTACGGAGCGAGTCCTTGAGTGACGTCGTCGTTCGGAGCGGTTGTCTGCGAATTGTATACAGAACGTTACGTTCCTCACAAATCTCGGCTTTCTTGACCGCGCGATTCAGCTTAGATTTTCCAACTATCCGGCTCGAAGGACCATGGTTTGAATCGCTCGGTTAATTGCGGCTCCGCCGAGTCTCCGTGAGCTGATTAGCAAGGAAGGAGCCTCCGGAATGCTGGAGAGCTCCCAATGATTGTGATTCACAGACTAATAACTCTCTTACTTGAATGAACAGTTTATTACGTAGTAGATGCGTAATTGTACAAATAACCGGGTAGCCGGCTTTTGAGATGCGTGCTGCAGAGCTTTCGGACTACGTAACTTTAAGAAAGAGACGTGTTTCTAGCTTTGTTTAGAGCTCCTGTCCTCGTACTTGTGAGAGAGAGAGTCTTTTTCTTGAGCCCGCGACGTGACCATTCGACTAGAACCTCGTGGTGGGGGTACGATCCCAGCTCGATTGTGGTCATACGCGCCCGGAGCAGTCGATCTCTTTAGGCCGCGTAATTCAAATTATTCAAATTAAGGTGCAATCCTAACACTGTCGATAAGCAAATTTCTTATCTAATTTATATCCTTCTATCTGATCGCAATCAGGTACGCCGATCTCTCTTCCTGCAAAAACATGGATGGAGAAAGAGGTACTAAATCTTGGGTACTATGAGATGCATATACCAGGTCTTGAATTTACAACAGTCACATAGAACAGTCACCATTTCTTCATAGGTCAAACTGGATTTTTCGAGTGCTCGTCTTAATAAACGTTTCATTAAACCAAATAACCGTTCTCACCATCCACCTCACCAAGGGTGCGGTAGGAGGATTAAATTTCCACTCTATTCTTTACGCTGTACCGATCCTAGCAATCTTGTCTCAATTAACTTTTGAGGACAAGTTACTCAAGCCCACAAAATTTTTGTTATTGTTTGTATGAACCGTAAGTCTACCACGTCGTGCCACAAATCGTCGGAAAGCTTCCATAAAAGATACAGTTGATAAAAAAGTCACTAATTCGAGCTGTACAGCTCTATATACGGCATAAGTAAAAAGAACGATTCAGCCTTTTCGAGATCCTTTCAAAAATCTGGCTAAATCAATTCCTACGATCTCGAATATAGCGACATCTCTAATTCGAACCTCTGGTAGAGGAGCAGGAACTGTATAGCTTTAGAATCGTGTTTATGACAAACGATACATTTTCTTATGATCGATCGTAATGTCTTCCTACGACCTGGGATGCAAAATTGTTCCCTTAACTTGTTCATTAGTATTTGTACTCCTGCACGAAGTAACTGCTCGTGCTTTTCTCTAATGATCAATTGGATATAATGATTAGCAGGCAAGACTATAAGACATCGAAAATCCTTAGTATTTTTCCTCATAATAATCTTAATGTTTAGACGTATTAAACGGATTGAACGATTCGCAGTAAGGTAATCTCCGATAACTTTAATTCGACAACGGTTAATTCACTTTCCACGCGTAGGTCGTTTTTGTTTTGAGAGTTACTAATAAATATTTTGATCTAGGAAACAAACCATAATATAGTTTTGTAAGCGGAAAGACGATATGCATACCAAGGAATCGACGACATTGCTTTTTCACAATTACGATCATGTTTCAGCTTCTGAGAAGTTTCACCTTCAGCAATGCTGCAGCAGATACTAAAGTTGACGTTGCAGAAAACTTCCTTCTCTCTTCATTAATTTCATCATCGTTCAACGAAATTCTATCTGTAGGCCATCTCATCTGTTGTGCAACATAACTACTGTGGGCCTTCCAACCAATTTGACAATAGTTATTGACGAATATTACAACCTCTCGAGGGTAAATCTGCCGGATTTAATGTTTTAGGTACATGTCGCCAATGCGCAGGATTGATTAATTTGCGTATTTCCTGAACTCTCTTTCACACAAAAGTACACCATACATACTCTTTTTGTAAGCCAAAACCACAAAAAATCACACAAATAATATGTTTTTATACCAATTATTCTCAGAGTTCCTAGTACTGACAATGTTAATCTGCTGCGATAGTTGCTGCTAAAAGCTCTACTCGCGAGTCATTTTTTTGACAAGCATGGCTATCGATTTTGCTTGAATAAAATGGACGATGTAACGATGCACCCTATAATAGCATCGTTCCTAGCCGAACAGCAGCTAGAAGAACGTTCCGCCGTTCGGACGTTACGGCGCGGTGCGCCCAGTATATCTTTTGCCGAAAGAAAAATCTAACCACTAAACAAGGGCGCCCGAAGAATCCCGAACTTCGTCGATAAACATCTCGCTCGACCGAATATTGTTTATCTCAACTCCGCACCGGGTGGGGATAAACAATAACGAAGAATGCCGAAGAACGCCGAGAATCCCCGAGCACGCGTTTTATTTTATATAAAAAGAGAGCATTTTAACAGAAGACTCACTCCGCTCGCCGGCTAGCAGCCCGATCAGCTGAGCCTGAGATCCTGAGCCTGCTTCCCAGAGCAAGACGAGCCTTCGACGAGACCAAGGGGTAGAGTGTTCTCTGCCTCTRTCGAGCGTTTTCGACAGTCGACAGCTCAAGCTATTCCTCTCCGAGTCTCCGACGAGACAAGGGGGTAGAGCGTTTGCCTCCGCCGAGTGTTTTCGGCAGTCGGCCACTCAAGTCGTTCCACACTCTCCGAGCCTTCGACAGAATAAGGGGGTAGAGCGTTCTCTGTCTCCGCCGAGCGTTCTCGGCAGTCAATCGCACCACTCTCGCCTCAAGGAACATGGCAAGAACCAGGAGGTTGAGCGTTCTCAGCCTCCGCCGAGAGTTTTCGGCAGCCGTATTTTTCCTGCGCTCCCGCCCGTTCCAGCCAGCGAACTCCGCGCTTCACGTTCGCGACTACTTGCGCCCTTTGTAACGCACACACTCCAGCTATTTGCATTGTAAAGCGCTCGTTCTATCTGTAAAATACGCGTTTCGCGTCTTGTGACGCCCGCGTTCCGTCCACTTGCATTGTAACGTACTCGTTATATCTGTCTGTAAATTACGTGTCTTGCGCATTGTAACGAACGCATTCTGTCTTTTGTAATCCACGTCCTTCTCGCGTCTACTCTGAATAAACATTTTTTTTTTGCATTCTATAATCGCTAGACTTCTATCTTTTCCACGACCGCTTTCGATCCCTGGAACGTTCCGCGAGCTAGACCGCGCCAATCGAAAGTCTGGTTCATTTCAACCTTAATGTTTGAACATTTCTCTATTCGGATAAAAATAACTAAATGACATAAGCAGATTGACTAATGTCACAGAACGTGTGTAAGGTTAGCTGGTCATCAGCACCAATATCTCCCAACATACATCTAGATATTTTTATCTTTTGTAAGTCTTGTAGATCCTTAACTCATTTTAAAAATCAATACCTAATATCCGGGGTCATTTCATCATCCCAGGAAATTTCTTGAGCCCACGCTTCTTGTAACAAAAGTTTAGGAAAGAGTACTGGACATGCGAAGCCTAATGGATCAAAGATTCGGTGAGCCAACAACAAGATAGATCATTTGGTAGTCTTCTCAGTGTGAAGATTCGAAAACGGTACATTCAACGTTAGGGTATCATCTTTCTTTTGCAAACTATGCCTAATACCGTAGCTTGGTTATCACATGTATCATCTACTGTACTCCTACTCTCTAAGATCAAAGTAACATTTCTCCATCACTGCTCTTGCAATAAATCCTGAAATAAATTCAACTGTGTCAGTGAATTCACGCTAGCAACGCAATTATCTACGTAGAAACTTTCCAAAAGTTTCAGTACTTTTTCTTGCAAGCTTTTATTTTCAGTTATTTAGGTAAATGCAAATCAATTATCGCACCTAAAATAAATGGGCTACATAATACATCGAAAACAACTCTAGTAAGTCGTAAAACTATGGTATTACCTCTTTTATCATACCATAAGAATCGCAGAAAATCCCGATCTTTCACTTCAACACTAATTTGTAAAAAAGCCTTTTTTATATCAGAAATAACTCCTATATTACATTTTTGATATCTCAGTAATAAAAATACAATGAGTTCTATAAAATTAGAACCCTTTTCTAGACATTGGTTTAAAGAAGGAAAATTGCGGTCTTTGGCTGAAGCGTCGAAAACTTGCCGTATTCTAGTGGTACTCCTTTCTTTAATCATATGTCGATGAGGAAGATAATGGCCCCAATTATCCACTTCGCCGATAGAAATTTCCTCGATGCCCTCCGTTTTCCATTCATCAAACACGTCGTACTCATTGAATAATCCTTCGGCTCTTAGTTTCTTCGTTATCGCAATCACCTTTTTACTTGCAAACTCCCGATTATCGTTGATCGCCGGATTTTGCAACCACGATAGTTGTACTTCATAGCGTCCATCTTCATTTAATTGAATAGTCTTTAAAAAGGCTTCATGAATTTCCTTTTCGCGTTTTTTTAGCGACTTCGTCTCATTAGGATATTTTATTCCTAGAGCGTCCAAGTTCCACAATTCAGAAACATGTAACGATGCACCTTGAAATAGCATCGTTCCTAGCCGAGCTAGAAGAATGCTCTGCGTGCAGGATGTTAACCCATTAATGCCCATGGCCAGCCCATGAGCCCGAGCACTTCGGAACCGATGTAAAAGGGGACATTAGCCCTAATTATGCAAGAATATGGCAAAATTCTAAATTTTGTAATTTGTTTAAAAAATTATTGTTTAAACAAATTATACAAAATTTATTTTTTCGAAAATCTGACAGCGAAAATGGATTCTACGTTGAAAATTACTAAAGGAATGACTGTTAGTTCTGTAAGGCATGGAAAAATTAACGGAGCCGACCGGGATTCGAACTCGGGACCCTTCGTTCTCTCTCCACAGGCCTGTCACTCAGGCTGCGCGA
>JANQDE010000225.1:160636-171843 GCA_037157785.1 Cephalotes varians | reverse complement strand
ATTTTCCGCTCTTTCGAAATCCGCAGTCAAAAATAGGGTATCCCATTTAAAAAAACCATTGTGACCTTGAAATAACCTTCAAAATTGACCTCAAGGTCAAAACCAATGGTACAATTAAACGACCCCCTCTGTCCTGGTCAACTTTTATCTAAACCATTTTTTTGTAGATACCGTAATTTGGAAGATATTCGGATCCATAGATTAAAATGACTCACCCTGTATAGCGTTATTCATTTGTATCGCATTTATTCATCTGATGTATTTTATAATATTATATTTTCTTTGCTAAAACAATTTTTTATAAAGCTTGAATATGTATGCATATATGTTTATTTACGAATAAGCATGATTTATTACAGCTGATGTTCTATGATGATTCCTGACACGTTAGAAGACAATTTTTTAATCTTAGTACAGTTAGTAATAAATCAAGTATGTATGTTTTTTAATAAATGTACAAGACTATTGTTTTTTTTATTTTCTTTTCTATTAATGCAATCATTTTCTTACAGGAAGTTGTAGTGCTGCTATTATTTCAATTTCATCTGATGCTGACGAAATTGATACAGAAGAACTGATTAAATCCAATAACAATTTAGGTATATATTGAATTAATAAAAATTTGATTTTATTTATTGTGTTTTTCGTTTATTGGTACTATATAAACCTCATGTCCTCCATGACCGTCGTATACGGCGAACTGTGAGACATTCTCATCAAAATCTAAGCAACAATTGTGAGCATCCTGCAAAGAGAGTTATAGTTAGTAATCTCATCTTTGATGATGAGATACAATAAATGAGAAAAACTATGATCTCTATTACTATAATCAAACGAAGTAGAACATCGTGAAAAAATACTTTATTAAAAATATTTTGAGGTTAACTTACACGAAAATGGGTATAATTTTATACCGGTAATGAGAAATACTTCTTCTTCTCTATAGCTGATGGCCTCGTCTCCGACACTGGCCGAAATCAATAAGTAAAACGAAATCGGAAGAGCTACAATGCACCTATAATTTTTCAAAAAATTTTTGGGACGATGCAAGAGGTCCGTTCTTTATAGCTGAATTGGCTGCACTAGTTCATAGTTTATCTTTCTTCCTCCGAAAGAAGAAAGATAAACTCTGAACTAGTGCATCCAGTTCATCTATAAAGAACAAGAGAAATTTAAGAGCAAGAAATATTTAATTCGATATAAACTTATCTCAAATAACAGATGCAATAAGTGAGAAAAACTATGATCTCTATTACTATTATCAAACGAAATGAAACATTGTGAAAAAATARTTTATTAGAAATATTTAGAGGTTAACTTACACGGAAATGTAGTGAGAAATAGAATGCGAATGCGTTCAGATTCCTTGAATCACTCGAGAGCTTTTCGCTAGCTTCGCCCACTCACGCGGTCACCCAGTGATCACCCACCGGGTGGGGAATCTGAACACAGTCTGACGTGTGGCAACATTACGACGTGACCGAGTCGGTCGTGTGGACCGCCGAAGTGCGTACGTGACGGGCGTCGATATTTGTGTGATGAGACGCGATCGGCAAGCAAGAACTTAGGACAAGCCTTAGTGTGTTCTGTCACGATTGTTGTGAGTGTCGGGCGACCTTAGCGACGTTATAATGGCGAGCCGTTTTACAGTATCTCGACTGAAAGAGATGTTAAGACAACAAAATCTCTCAACGACTTGATCGAAGCTGGAACTAATTAAGAGATTAATGGACGCGGATCCGGATGGAGCCTAGATGGATGAGAATGATCCGGTACAAGAAGGAGAAGAAGAGCGGGATGACGAGCTCCGGTTGGAACGAGGAAGAAACGAGTTGCTGCGTCAAGAACTCGAAGTCTTGAAACGGAAACGAGATGTGGCACAACGAGAAACCGCAATAGCGCGAAGAGAACTAGAATTAGCGAACACGCTACGCATGGAGAATCTTGAGATTAATCAGTCAGATGATCGGAATCGCGCAGAAGGATTACCAGGATGTCCCCAACGGGCGGAGGCACAGATAGCACCGTCACCGTTACGAGCAGACGTCAAAGGTATTGGAGATCTACTGGATGAATTCGACGGGATGAATCGCCATTTCGAAGACTGGGAGAAACAAGTCAGACTTGTCAAAAGACTCTTCACTGTGAACGACGCAATTATGAAGATAATTATTAGCTCTAAACTTAAGGAGAAAGCGGATCGATGGTTTTGCTCAAGATCTGAGCATACAGAGATGACGCTCGACGCATTGTTCTCTGCAATGAAGGAAGGATTCGATCAACGACCAAGCAGAGTGGATCGCCTTAAGAAATTCGAATCACGATTATGGCAAACGAATGAATCGTTTTACAATTATTTCCACGAGAAACTCATTTTGAGTAATTTAGTGCCGATTGAGGAAGCCGATCTATTGGACTATTTAGTGGATGGAATACCTGATCAGACGTTGCGGATGCAAAACTTCAGCACGGTGAAGGACTTGCTAAACGGATTTCGGAAAATCTCTCTACCAAGTCGGACTAGAAGAGACTTATCATACGGAGAGAAATCAACGACGGACAAACTCAGTGCGAAGATAAAATCGGAAATCAAATCGCCGAAACCGAAAGTTAAAGAAGAGGATGGCGGAAGGACAACCAAGTGTTACAACTGCAATCAGTTGGGACACCTCTCGAGAGACGGCCAGAAGCCCCGCAGAGAACGAGGATCGTGCTATACATGTGGCAGTAAGGAACATTTGGCGAAAAACTGTTCGAAGAAGGAAACGGAAGAGACGGAAGAGACGCCGCAAGTGTTCAACGTGTACGAAGATCCTGGGAAAGAAGACAGTATTGAGCATAGAAAACGCGTAACGTACGAAATAAAAGACTCTAGCTTCCGGCGAATATTATATCTAGATACACTTCTCGATACAGGTAGTCCTATTAGTTTTGTTAAAGAGCGATTTATTGATAGGCAAGCACTTATTCCACTTAGACGCGTCTGACCGTGATTACTGCGGATGTAAGAAAGTACTATTAGATTTCTTAAGTAAGGTTTCTGCGACTGTAATGATTGGAGATAACGTGAGAGAAAATCTCAGACAATACGTGGTACCCGAAGATACATCGTCAACACCGGCATTAGTGGGCAGAGATATACTGCATGAGTTCGGATTTAAGCTGACGTTACCGACTGACGTTGACGTTCGACAAGAAATCGCGAGTATCAACCTGATTGAAACCGGAGACGACTTAGTCGATAAACTGCAGATCAATTTTGAAATGTCTTACGAAGTGAGAGATAAATTAAGACAAATGTTTCAGGACCTATACGTAGATTTCCCGAGATCATCGGAGCTCAAAACAAGAATGGAGTGGAAGGTACGATTAGCTAACCCAGAACCATTCTACTGTATCCCGCGTAAGCTTTCTTATGACAGGCAACAACGACTCAGAGTAATATTAGATGAATTACTAGAGAAAGGGTATATACGGGATAGTGACTCCGAATTCGCATCACCCATAGTATTAACTGAAAAGAAAGACGGGACACTGCGCATGTGCATCGACTATCGTGTTCTTAATAGGGTAACTGCCAGGGACAATTATCCTATGCCTCTTATTGAAGACCAGTTAGCAGTCGTCGTGAATAAGAAGTACTTTACTTCTTTAGACCTTAAAGACGGATTTCACCATGTTCGGGTCGCTAAAGAATCGATTAAGTATACGTCGTTCGTGACTCCCTTAGGCCAATACGAGTGGTTGAGGATGCCTTTCGGACTTCGTACAGCACCCGCAACATTTCAGCGTTACATAAATCTTATTTTGGTCCAATTCACAAAAGCAGGTGATATGGCGATTTACATGGATGATATTTTAGTAGCTACTGAGACGATTGAACATCACCTAGAGACGCTAGGGCGAGTATTCAGGACTCTTTCGGAAAACCTTTTAGAGTTACGAATTGACAAATGCTATTTTTTGCAGACGGAATTGGAATACCTTGGCTATGTGATTTCGGAACAAGGCGTGAAACCGACGCGAAGTGGTGTCGAGGCAATCGAAAGGTTTCCAATTCCCAGAAATACGCGTGATGTACGTAGCTTTCTCGGACTTTGTTCCTATTTTAGAAAATTTATTGAACATTTCGCGTCTATTACTAAACCCCTTTACGATTTGACGAAAGCGAGCGCAACGTTCCGGTTCGGAGATGTAGAATATGGGGCCTTTAACACACTTAAGACTAAACTTATGGAAGCTCCAATTTTAGCGGTCTATAATCCAAATGACCAGACCGAATTGCATTGCGATGCGAGTTCCGCGGGTTATGGAGCAGTTCTTATGCAAAAGAAGTCCGACGGGAAAATGCACGGTATTCTATTACTCTAAGCGAACGACAGAAAGAGAAGCAAAGCTGCATAGCTTTGAACTCGAGACTTTTGCGATAATTTACGCGTTGGAACGTTTTAGAATCTATCTTCAGGGATTAAAATTCAAGATTATGACGGACTGTAGCGTTGTCACGATGACACTGAAAAAGAAAAACGTAAATCGTAGAATCGAGCGATGGGCGATCGCTTTACTTGATTATGACTATGAATTAGAGTATAGAGCAGGCACGCGTATGCGCCACGTAGACGCTCTTAGTCGACTTATTGCGGTGGTAGAGGAAAACCCGTTTGAATGGAACGTGACGATATGTCAGGGTCAAGATCCCAAAATTGTAGAAATTCGTAGTAAGCTTGAGCAATCTGAAGACAAGTTTTTTGAGATGAGAAACGGTCTGGTTTATCGGAATCACGGGAACAGACTGCTGTTTTACGTGCTGCAGCAGATGGAAAGAAACGTTTTATACAAATATCACGACGAACTGGGTCACTTAGGCACCGAAAAATCGGCTCAAGCAATCCTTGAAAATTATTGGTTCCCGAAACTCCGCGACAAGGTGAACTGTCATATTAAGAACTGTTTGAAATGCATTTTCTCCTATTAGCGGGAAAGTCGAAGGGCTGATTCACTCAATCTCTAAAGGCAACGTGCCATTCGATCATCCCATGTCGAACATCCCATGTCGATCATCTGAAGCCCATAGATAAGAAACGATTAGTTAAGCAGCATCTTTTGGTCGCGATAGACTCCTTTACAAAGTTCATTAAACTTTATCCGACCAAGACTACATCTAGTAGGGAAGCAATTAGTTGCTTGCAACAATATTTTGAGCACTATTCGAGACCAAAAATGATAGTTACCGATAGAGGCAGTTGTTTTATGAGTGCGGAATTTAGAGAGTTCTTAAGTGAATGTGAGATTAAGCATGTCCAAATAGCGACAGGCTTTCCTCAGGCTAACTGCCAGGTCGAGAGAATTAACCGAACTCTGATTCCAATGATCGCCAAGTTGTCAGACAATTCAGCGGGAAAATATTGGTACAAGGTTATTACCGAAGCTGAATATGCGTTGAACAATTCTGTCCATAAAGTAACGGATGAGACACCAAGTCGATTATTGTTTGGTGTGAAGCAGCGCGGCAAACTCACCGATAATTTAAGTGAGTACCTACAAGACGGGGAAGAGCCGTGTGATATAGATAAGATTCGAGAGCGTGCATCAGATAGGATCTTACGATCGCAGACGTACAATAAAGAATATACAGATAACAAGCGTAAAGAGGCGCACTCATATTCCGTAGGCGACCTAGTTTCAATTAAAGACTTTGATAATACGATCGGAGCACTACAGAAGCTCATTCCTGTATTCAAGGGAACGTATAAAATAGCGGAAAAGCTTGATAACGATAGATACGTGATTATTGATGTAGACGGGTTTCAAAACACTTTACGTCCCTACCGTGGCGTCTGGCAAGCCGCTAATTTAAGACCATGGCGCCAGGAGTAAAAGAAGAAAAAGGGGACAAACTCGCGGCGAAGCGATAGTTAAGGAGAGACATTGACTGAGTTAAGTTAAAAGCATTAAGAAATCAGCTTGCGGTTATACTTGTAATCGCATTTATTTTGTATATGTTGTTTAATCACCCAACTTTACTTTGTTAATCCGTCGAGGATGACAGATAGTCAGGTTTGGCCGAATGTAGGATAAGCTATCAAAAAGAAACAAAAGATTGATGTAAGAGGGCGCTAGACGAAGCGTAGGGGGGATTCCAGTAGTGACCGTGGACGAGAACGGACGGTCTCACAGTGTAGTGTAAATAAAGAAGGATTACCGCCCTCAGAAAGCCAAAAGTTGTGTCTTTTGCTCGATCCTTCCTGATCACTCAGTTTACCCATCTACATCCTACAATTCAGAAGTGGGATACGCTGGAATGGAAACTTATAAGTTAGGTACGAAAGAACAATTTATGTGTGGTAGCGATACGTGCTGCTGAACAATCACCGATGTACGGGCGGGACGCCAGTGTCGGGTTTATGTATTCCGAATTTATGGTTCATCGGAATTGTTGATTACGGGACGAAGCATCCTTCCTGATCACTCAGTTTACCCATCTACATCCTACATTCCTCTACTCGCCGCGACTCTCCCGATCCCCTCCCCCTCACGCTCCTTGGCGTTTATCAATCTTTTAGCGACACTATGCCCTCTAAGTATATTCCTTTGCTTACCAGGACATTTGTCAAGCGAACAGTAGAAGACATTTCGCAGCGCGACGCAGTCTCATATGTGTGAGAAACTGTTCGGATGATGACACACGTTCGTGATCATTGTCATCTGGCCGGACGATACAGAGGTCCCGCGCATTCAAACTGTAATCTAAATTACAAAGACTCGTATTACATTCCTGTGGTATTTCACAATTTATCTGGCTATGACGCGCATTTTATCATCAAAGAAATTGCTATAGCGTTCGAAGGCAAGATTGATTTATTATCGATAACGAAGGAAAAGTACATTTCATTCATAAAACACATTAAAGATACAGCCGAAAGATCAAAATCGCGAACCGACCTAAAATTACAATTTATTGATTCATACAAATTTCTAAATACGAGTTTCTTCTAAATTAGCGTCTTTTCTGAGCAAGGATAAATTAAAAATTGTATATTTCGAATTTTCAAAATTATCAACCGGAAAATTTGATCTTTTGATAAAAGTATATTTCCGTACGCGAAAAAGTATATTTTCGTACGAGTACCTCGACTGCATGAACAAGTTGCAGGATACATGCTTACAGTAGCGCGAATCGTTTTATAGTTTCTTGACCGGCGTCACTATATCCGAGAGCGATTACGCGCACGCCGCGAACATTTGGCAACAGTTCTTCGTTAGAACCTTGGGCGAATACAGCAATCTATATCTTAAAACGGATGTTTTGTTATTGGCCGACATTCGAAAATTTCCGCGACAAATGTATCGAAAGTTACGGTCTCGATCCCGCGCATTATTACACTCTGCCGGGTTTCACGTCAGACGCGATGTTAAAACATACGCGCGTAAATTTCGAGTTGCTTACTGACATCGATAAAGACATGTTTATCGAACGCGATATACGCGACGGCTTGAGTCAATGTTCCGGCAGATACGCGCGAGCCAATAACAAGTACATGCAATCGTATGACCTGTCGAAATCTTCGTACTTGATGTACATTAACCTTTCGTGTGTAAACGTGGGTCAATCGTGTTTCGGTTAATTTTCGAGGAAGGGAAGGGAGACCCTTGCTACTCCCATCTAAAAAAAGTTGCGTAGGAAGGGGAACCAGCCCCCAAGTTTCAAGGGCCCAGTTGCTTCTGAGCAGCTGTAGCGAACGGACGAAATTTGGAGAAGACACGAAAGACCCACCTTTACACACCACATATACCAAAATGGCAAGTAAGAATTTTTTTTTTGCTTTCAACGTGTTTTTAGCAACACTAAATCTTGTAGGTTTAGTAAATTAATTTTTAATTTTTAATTTTGTAAATTAAAAAAAATTAAAAAGAAAACATGTATATTTTTAGAGCAAAATGGAATAACGGTCGCCTGAGTTCGTGACTCTTGCACTTCGCTAACGAGAAATAATTTCGTATTTATAATTAGTAAAAGAAAAAAATGTATTTTTTTGAATAATAAAGTAATTGAATGCTAATACGTAATACATAATTTTTCAACATCTTTACCTTCCAAACTTAGATAGTCAATTTGAAAAAAATAAATCGGAATATTTTTTTCCGAAAAATTATATTCTTCACTTTTAATTTGCCGTTGGTTTAGTTTTAAATGCTTAATTTGTCTTGAAGTTACGATTATTTAAGTAAATTACTGCATTTTCAGGAAGTTACTCTATTTGTTTAAAAAAAAATATGAAATTAATTTTTTAACAATATTATGATTGTTATATCAAGTCGAAGGTTGCTAACATTAGCACGAATTTTTTCAAAATTTTTTAACCAAGGTAAGTAGATAAAAAAAGGGCCGGACATGAGTGACCCACGTTTACACACGAAAGGTTAATAATCGGATGGACAATGTCAACCGTTGCCTTACGCCGAATTTCGATTGGTTGATGACG
This sequence comes from Cephalotes varians, assembly GCA_037157785.1. NCBI lineage: Eukaryota > Metazoa > Arthropoda > Insecta > Hymenoptera > Formicidae > Cephalotes > Cephalotes varians. The sequence goes on along the minus strand of JANQDE010000225.1, from coordinate 163,360 downwards.
TCGCAGATTTTGACGTTAGCACGATCGCTCCGGATTAACCACGGGTTACATTCTCGAGGTCAAGTACCTACAAAATATACACGACGAGCACACTAACCTACTGTTCTGCCCGACGCGCGATAAATCACCCACCAAGCGGGTAAAATAAACTTCTGGCTAATCTGTACGATAAGAAACGTTACGTTTTCGCAACCTGCAGTGCACGCGTCACGGTCTTCGCGTCGCAAAGATACGCGTTACAATTCGCTCAATCCGCATGGCTCCGCGATTACATAGAACCTAATATAAATTTTAGAACGCGTGTGACAAACGATTTCGAAAAAAATTTGTACAAATTGATGAACAACGCGGTATTCGGTAAAATGGAAAATGTGTGTCGATGTAAAATTATTAAATGGGACGAGCGACGGCACGGAGGCAATGATCGCGAAACCGAATTTCGATAGCCGAAGCGTCTTTTCGGAAAATCTCGTCGCCGTTGAAGTGCGCAAACTCGAGGTGAAATTCAACAAATCGATCTATGTCGGAATATGCATACTCGCTGTATCAAAAATCTGTTTGTACGAATTGCACTACGAATACATGTTTCCACTATATCGTGAGAAATGTAAAATTATGTACACCAACATCGACAGTCTTGTATACCACAGTCCTCGAGTGCGAGGATGTTTACGAGATGATGAAACATGATATCATCATATCGTTCTGCTGCTTCAGGATGTTGAACTATCCTTTTGTATCGATCTCGAGAATCAGACTTCTGCTCACTGTGCCAGGTTCTTGAGCTTCGTATTTAAATCTTGACTTCTTGCTCTTCCTGCATCAGATCCTCTTGAGCTTTAAGTTTTGGGCCTCGACCTTTTCCCTGGTCTCTTCGCTTCGGTCGACTTGAAGTCTTTGGACAAGGAGGGGGTAACTTCCGTAGACTCAATGTCTCTCTCTTAAGGAAATTCCCTATGAAGAACAGATTCTTCAAGTTCTCGCCTTGGTATTCACCTTAAGCCCCACGGAAAAAACCACGAATTAAAAAAATACGGTGGATAAGGCGGTCTTCTTAATTTCTTTCCCAAAGCTCTGACTTGTCTTTGGAGTTCTTCGGTTAAATTTCCAAGACGCTCTGCCGAGCTCCTTCTCTTCCCATTCGGAATTCATTCTTCACTTTTATCTCACACTCTCTGGAAAACAAATAAGAAAACAAACAATAACCATTAAAAAAAAAAAGAGAATTGTTAACGAGGGCTCACTACCAACTAAATCCATCTCTCATAGAAAGGAGCCAATCCAAGGAGTCTATCCAAGTGTACTACTTTATTTTTGTGTTTATTTGAACGAACGTTTATTACTTACGAATGCAATATACAACATCGTTTAACCTTCTGACGACCTCATAAGGCCCTTCCAAATTACTCTGTAACTTGGGAGTCCTCCCTTTAATTCTTCGAGGATTAAACAACCATTAAACTCTCTGTCCTGTTTCAAAAAGTAACCGTCGAGCTATCTACTATCGTAAAGAACTTTAACCTTCTGTGATCTCAAATTCAACTGTTGTCTAACTCATGTATCACATCTAATTTCCTCCTTAATTGTGATACATAATTTTGTTATGTAATGTTTTCTAAAAATTTGAGTTTTTGTGGGGAAGTTCTACGAAGAAGATCTAGAGGGAGCTTAAGTTCTCGTCCAAAACACATTTCCGCAGGGAAAATCTTGGTGGCTTCATGTCGAGCTGATCTATAGGCTAGAAGATACAAGCTTATCCAACGATCCCAATCTTGTTGATTTTCAGAAACGAATTTGTCTAGATAATTTATAATTGTTTGATGCTATCGCTCTACTATGCCGTTAGATTGAGGATGAAATGAAGTGGTTCTAGTTTTCTTGATTCCCAACAGGAATGACAACTCCAAGAAAAGTCGAGAATCAAAGTTTCTTCCCTGATCAGTATGTAATTCTAACGGCACACCAAATTTTGTGATCACCTGATTCACAAGAATTTCTGCGACAGTTTTAGTCCTGAAATTCTTAATTGGAAAAGCTTCTACTCATTTTGTGAAACAGTCCATAATAAGTATCTATTTTTCACAGAGGAAACTGGGAATGAATCAAGAATGTCCATTTGTAGTCTTTCGAAAGATGTACCAGAATTATAAATCTGTAACTTAGATTTCCCTTTTTCCCCAAGAAGGATCTTTCTTTGTTACACAAATAACGCAAGTTCTGCACCAATTTTCAACATCTTGTTTACAAGTTGCCCAATAGAACCGTCATCGAATTCTAGCTAAGGTTTTATTAATTCCGAAATGTCCGCCTGAAAAAGAATCATAGGCTTTTTCTAACATTTGTTTGACTCTTTCTCTAGGAACTATAATCTGAAGAACGTGACTTTTTAAATTAGGAGTTTCCCATCTCCTATAAAGAATGCCATTTTCGATAATAAAAGACTCCTACTGTGTGTGTGACAAGTAACACTACCCAACTGTCACTCACCGATTACAACCAAACATTGCACATCGATAAAACACAAAAAAATATTGAACACCTGTTTTTTTATTTTTCCGGAACTCGGTTCCTAGGGGTAAAAACCACCCCTATCAAACCACAGGCAAACTAACCCATTGGAGTCTGAAAAGTGGGAGTTTTATCGCTTATTTTTCTTGAAATAATTTAATTTCACACTATAAACCAGCTTATTTATATTACTTTTAATCCACCTACCCACCTACC
>JANQDE010000225.1:140083-158826 GCA_037157785.1 Cephalotes varians | reverse complement strand
TTATAGTGTGAAATTAAATTATTTCAAGAAAAATAAGCGATAAAACTCCCACTTTTCAGACTCCAATGGGTTAGTTTGCCTGTGGTTTGATAGGGTAGTTTCTACCCCTAGGAACCGAGTTCCGGAAAAATAAAAAAACAGGGGTTCAATATTTTTTTGTGTTTTATCGATGTGCAAAGTTTGGTTGTAATCGGTGAGTGACAGTTGGGTAGTGTTACTTGTGAGACCAGTAAATTTTTGCAGAATCGTCCCCTGAAACAAATTTCTGCCAGTTCGGACATTGATTTCCCTCTTTCCTTAAAGAAACTTAATATCAAATCATTCAAGTGCTCCTATCTCCAATCTATCTGTTCTGAAATAAAAATAATTCGTCCGATAACCTCTCCTTCTTTCGAATCTTGTTTACTACAATAATTACAATTATTCCCCTTACAAGGTTGTCTGGACAAGCCATCCGCATTAGAATGCAAACTTCCTTTCCGATGAAGTCATACTGTTGTATCTGCTCTAACCACTAAGCTAATTGATCTTCCAAATTTCTAAAAGACATCAATCATTTAAGAGAAATATGATCAGTTCTAATTACAAACTTTCTCCTATAAAGATAATGATGGAAGAGCTTAGTTGAATCAATTACAGCAAGCAATTCCCTGTAACGAGTAACGCAACAATTCTTTTCTGTCTTCGGAAACACCTTATATAATAAGCTATCACTCTCTCCTTTCCTTCTAGAATTTGAAACAGAACTGCACCAATGCCATGATTCGACGCATCAGTGTCTAAAATGAATTTTAATGGGACCTTCTGCTTTCCTGCCGAACTCGCCCCAATCAGTTCGACTAATCCGAATTTTCCTTATTAATTAAAGGAGGACATTTTGACTGGAAATGTCCCTGTTCACTGCCAGTATTCCTTTTTAGATAAAAACTTTTTCCCTTTTTAAAATCTATTAAATTTCTCTCCAGTTTTACCTTTATTATTTTTAGCATTAAGAGAATTTCGTAATTTTTATTAATGAATTTATTTTTCCCTTTCTCTTTACAAAAATCATTTCATCAAAAATTAAAAAATATAGATAACGCTCGATGTTTGGAAAGCAATGAAAAAGAGTGAATTGACCTTAAACGAGTAAATAAGTGTTAACATATGAATCATTTATTATTAAATAACAAGGAGTATAAACGTTTCGCTTGTACTTAGATTTCTTCAGCAAAAATTGAAATATTCAAAATTAATAATAATATAAAAATAAATAATACATAAAAATCATTTCTTTCTTCGTTTCTTTTAATGAAATTATTTCTTTGTATTGCTTTTATCGCCATAGCTGTTTATAAAGCCGACTTTAATGAAATAATCCCTTCTAATTGAAGAATACGCTTTATAAAATCGTTCGACAATGCGGCGATGAACTGCGCGCAAGCTATTTTATCCCGAATCTCCATACATTCAGGGTATACCAGTCACGACAATTGCTCAATCCGAGTCGAGAGATACCAAATCTTCAAAAGATTTTTGTCTCCAATTCGTGAATTGAGTATAATACGTCTGAGCTAAATGCCCTTCCCCATAATGTAATTCCAATCTCAATCTTAATTCCTCAAATTTTAAATTCTTTATCTCGAAAATTCCATCGAGGACCGCACTTTACTCCTCAAGCTTGATGCGACTGTCTTTATCGAATTGGGCCAGGCATTTATCCGGGCAATTAAATCGAACTGTGTTAAAAACTCGCGCAAGGGAATGCTTCCGTCAAAGTATCTGGTTTAAATTTAAAACCTACGTTCGCGGAGCCTGTACTCATCACGCAGATTTCATTTCGCGACGTGGAGCTAAACGACTTATCTAGGAAATGTCTTTGTTCCAGATGTTGCAGTTTTGTCTGTATCAATTCTTGATTCGCTTTCTGTTTCTCCGAAGCACAACTCCTGCAAAATTGTGCGTCGAATCTCGGCATCCGGCATCGTCGTTGCGTTTCAGCCGGAGCAGCTCCCGTTGCGGTCTGGCTGCACGTCCTCCTTGAAGAATGTACCGTCATATTGCCGGCTTCGTTCCGACTCATGGTTCCCAGATGAGCCCTCAAAAATGTTGCATTCGCGGGAGAGTCGTCACTTTACCGAGAGTAGCGCGCGCACTCGCGAGAAATAAGTAAGACGCGTTTAAGAAAAAAAACTTTAATGGAACTCGTAACAATTACAGAAGAATATCTTGCTTTCGAAGTCACAATCTCGCGTCCGAATCCAATTCGCAAGCCGCGAAACTTCCCGCCAAACTTGCCTGGCAACCGCGTTGCTCTTTTATACAATATTCCACTTTGCGAGCGGAATAACCGATCGTCTATGGAATTCCTTTTGTGATCGATCGATAATATTGATCGGCCACATCAGACTCCTCTCATAAGCATTCAGGGGTGCAACAATATTTTTATGTTAAACATTATATATATATTTTTATAATACACCTTTTACAATAAAAAATTTTTTGTACGAATCAAATTACATTGTCCTTGTGTATCTAAGAGTTGTGCGAATTATCAAATCCTAGCCATTTCACGTGAACCTTATTACCTCTCCTACGCAATATTTTCTCTACAAGGTACACGTCGGGATCAGCCGCGCGATGCAACTCGTGCTCGTTGAACGCTCTGACAACAGATTTTTCGATATTCCTTGATCAAATAAGTTACAGGATTAGTATGCTGCACTTTAACGATTTTAAACACCTCGGTGATCCAATTTGGCGTGTAGTCCTCAAGATTGTCTTGTATTTGCTCATGCGTACCGAATTGCCTACTTTAAACTTTGCCGGCTCTGTAAATTTACACAGTTGTACACCGTAATCAAGAATTTTTCAGTGATCGCGAACGTGACGTCAACGAGTCGCATGCCGATCGTTTGATGCCTTATGCGCGTTGTAATCTGAGACGCGGCAGCGCGTTGATCCACTTGTAATTTCCGTTGAGTGTAAACTTCCACATGTTGTTCTTCAGTGTGCGATTAAATCGCTCAACGACCGATGCCTTCAATATCGAATACGTCGAATGATAATTGATGCCGTGTTTCTTTATGAGTCGTTGCATGTCAGCGTTGTAAAACTTCTTTCCCATATCGGTTTGTAAGTTCTTCGGCCTTTCTCGCTCTCTCGAATTATCTGGGCGATAGCTTCGGTCTCGCTTCCACCTTTGCTCTTGAGTGGCACGACTCATGCGTACTTGCTCAACACATCGATGGTAAGTATGTAATAGTATCCTCTGTTAAAATGCGAGTACGGATGCGAATACGATATTGGCCTGCCACAGGTCATCGTATTCTCGAACTATGACGTGTCTTCTCGGAAAATTTTTTCCCATTGGATCGTGCAGTTCTTCGAACGAATCGTCACCTCTCGAAACTGATGATATTTTCATGCCTATCGGATTTGCTCATGTTTCTCATAGCGATGCAATCATCGACCAGTTGCATAATGATACAAGAAAATTACGTTTTTACAATTTATGTCTTAACTCCTCTTTCGGAATCCGTTTTTGATTCCGCAGTATGATTCGCACGTCGAAGCTCGTTTATTGTAGTCTGTAACGCCTACATGTCCTTCTCGAACGCAATCAATCTCTCGTAAACTCTAAATTTCTCTCTGTTGATCTCTCAAAATTTTAACGCTTTCACTATCATCTTCCGCTTATCATCCTATAGATGACGTCATCGGGAATTCTCTTGAAGATCAACTCGTAAAGATCGGGTACATTGACATATCGCACACCATCGATAATAATGTTATTCGTATTGTCCACATCGAAACGTTTACTGCCGAACATCATTCTATCCTTGTCGAGATAAACGCCGTACACGCGCTCCATATCGTTTTTTCTATCACCGGTCAAAATAGCTTTGACGTACTTTCGACTCAGCGATTCAAGTGTTTTCGCAACGTTTCTCGCAACGTTTTTTGACCCTCCAGCGTTTGCAACCGATTTTGAACGGACATTGCGAGCGAGTTGTCTGTTTCGAAATCATCATCGTTTGCGAGTGACTCAGGCATTGTCGGTTGTATGGCTGTTATCGTCGCAGATGGTGTGGAGGTTATCGATGAAGCATTCAGTCCAGGAGCGTCCAAGCGTTTCGATTTGCGATCCAACGAGGTGTTCGTTTCCTCTTGCTCCATTTTATCCTTTCGCTTTTGGCCGGATAACGTTTCCACGTAATCAGGCAATTCCGGTTCATCTTTTATTGCGCGCATGCTAGAGCTATCAATGATCTCTTGCAACGGTTCGATGATAGACTAGAAGCGTGTCTTTACCACGATATCGTCCTCGATCTTACCGGTTTTTAAAGCGCGATGCTTCTTGCAGATCGATTCGCTCGTTTTCTCAATCTCCTTCGCGATTTTTTCGCGCTTGCGAATATTATTGTTCTCAATCATGTTAACAAAGTATTGCTCACTCGCGTTTCACCTCGACGGAGTATCGACAATGACTAATCGTTTTGCGGTATCGCGAACACGTTAAATCCGTTTCTGTATCGTCTGTTAGTGAGGGAACTGTCCTTGTCTATCACTACGAATCCGTACTTGCGCTGCCAACAATCGCGGCACAACACGCAGAAATCATCGTACGACATATCGGTATTCACGTGATCGTTGTACATATGTTTCAAGTTGGTGGCATCCTGTTTAAACAAGATCAGTAGGTTCGCGTCAGATGTTTGGGTATTCTCGCGCGCGTCTGACAGAAATAAAAGCAGTCGACGTTCGAGTGTCGACCCATTGAGAAATACAATCACATCGCATCTTATCGCACGCCATGTCATCGAAAACGAAGATTGACTTTGGACGTATCTCGCTCGGCGGGATGTCATTGTTATTGGAGAACGTAAAATAGCCGATTTCGTCGATCAATGTCAAATATCGATATTTCAGCGACTTCGAGTAAACGTACACCGTGCGGACTTTCCAGTAAGCTTATCAGAACATTGGTTTTATCGCAATTCGAATTGCAGATGATCGCGCGTATAGTAATCGGTAGCATCACACCGTGCTTGTTTCTTCGCGTTGTTCTCCATTAATCGCAATTCGTAATGCGTATCATCAACGATTGCCGCACAAATTTCATTTACAAACTCTTAGATAGAGGGCGGAATTTTGCGCCTATTTATAGGTGCGTGAAGTCGTGAATTGATCAGTAGAAAAAAAATGTTTATCATGATATGAAGTTCCGATATCTGCGATTTGAACACTGAACAGTTACAGTTTGTGCCAAAAGCCGTTGTGCCACGAGTGTGCGGTGATTATGTTCATTATCTGTGGAGTAAGCTCCCGGAATATATAAAGGCGGATTTGGAAGTTCAGACTTACCGCCGTTGTTACGAATATTACAATCGATCGTGGCAGCGGACTTAATGGACTCGCACCGTTGATTAAAGATTGCGAATGTCAGCTGTTGCAACGCCTTGCAAATCAATAAAGGCGGAGGCGACGGCGATCTGTTGAACAGCGTGATTAACGCTCTTCCTTTCAAATTACATATCCCCGGCTATTAGTTTTGCGATCCAGGTACTCGACTGAGGGAAATATTAGCCAGAGATGATCCAGGTATAAATTAATTGGACGCGACGTGCCGCGACATAGTATATTTTCGGAGTAACGATCTCACCGAGAGACACGTAGCGAACAGGATACTCACCGAGAAAGCGTAAAGACGCATCGTCGCGAGAGATTCCTTGGATGAGAAAGCCGCAGCCACAGTTATTTGGGCAGTGATGAAAGAACGGCATGGATATGAAGACGAGGACGAGGAAAAACACGGCAAAGAAACGGATACTTCCGATAGGGAAACGCGGTGGTGCAATGTCGATTTTGCCAATGTCGGGCGCGCTCGGATCATTAATCGGTGGAGCGGCTGGCGTTGCAAAGGCGGTCAGCGACAGCAAAGCTGCACGACGCCAGCTCGAGGAGTTGCAGGGTCACAATCGCGCGATGAAAGGTCAAGGATTGTATCTTACTTCGTACAAATAAGGAAAGGGGCTATATCTCGGTCCGTACGAACGTGGACAGAGCATAATATCGAAAAGAAAAAAAAATCGAAAAGGCGTTAAAAATTCTCGTAAGTATAACAACGAATATACAATTAGATCAACTGGCAAGGCGCATGCGTATACTGTACTTTAGAGATGTTTTTATGCGTGACGCGTTACCGATAAGCGGTACACATCGAAACGAAAGCGGTATCGTAAATCTGGACGATGCGGTGAATCCCGGTACTCACTGAGTAGCGTATGCAAAGAGAAATAATCGCGTGATATTTTGACAGTTTTAGTAATCTTCGACCGTCTAAAGAACTGGTGCGATATTTCGGAAACAATGTTACGACGAATACAATCGAACGTCCTATCAAACCTACGATCAAAACATCTATGGACAGATGTGTCTACAATTTCTTCGAACGGTCGACGCATGCGAATTTAAAGCTTGACGCGCAGCTGCGAAGATGCAGTACTCATTGAGCGATTTTTCCATGTTAACACTTACACTGACCGGCAAGAGCAGCGTTTTCGCGATAAACTCTCCGGCTATAGATTTGAGCGATGATACGAGCTCGGTTTGATGCTCTTTCTTACACACGATATTGAACGTAAATATCTCGAATAATAAATTTTACTTAGGCAAAGACAATGAAAAAATTACGATTTCCGAGGGATCGTACGAATTACAGGTCATAAATGAGTTTTTGAAACGCGCAATTTCGCAGAAACGGTCGCGACGCAATGGTGGTGAAAAACGCGGCGATATCGGGAATGAATGATGATAATGACGATGATGGTGACGAAGAAGAGTATCCGATAGTCCGCGCTAATTATAATACGATGAAGAGCGAGATCAAATGCGCCTACAGAATAAACTTTACCAAGCCCTACAACATAGGATCACTACTGGGATTCTCGTCGACGCGTATATTGCGACCGCAAAAATGGCACGGACATGCCGATTAATATTCTCAATATAAACATTATTCGTATAGAATGTAACGCGACCGCAGGCGCGTACAGCAACAGCGAGCGCGTGCACATGATACATGAATTTTCACCAAGCGTGCCGGGATATAAGATATCGGAAAGACCGATGCAGATAATTTACTTACCGATCATCACGCGGGGCGTTACGGACCTAACAATACGCATTGTCGACTAGGACGGACGATTGCTCGACTTTCGGGGAGAAGAAATCACCGTCAAATTACACGAACGATGGCGACAACGATAACATGAGCGCGTGAGATGCTGGTGCTGAACGGCTCGGAGCACGCGCGAGATAACGAAATATTTACGAAAGCAATAACGTCAACAATGTTTTGTAATATCAAGTCATCAGGTACAAAAAAAAGAAGCTCAATGCATCGAACGTTGAATTTTTGAAATCTTTGCGAGTCGCGGTGCAAAACATCTAAATAATGTCTGACATTTTCGACATCAGAAACGATCCAATCTTCGACGATCGCATCGAAGTTTACACATACAATCCGTTCGCCAACACAACGTTTGGACACAGCAATGAGATTAGAATACTTATACAACAAGAAAATCTATTTACATTGCTATTTACATTGCCGTGTGAAGGTTTTCTATACATCGAAGGAAAACTAACAAAGTCGCAAACAAAGGAATCACGGAATCTAATGTAGTATTGAAAATAATTGCATCGCGTTCATGTTCGACGAAATTCGATACGACTTGATGGTGTGGAGATCGATCATAACAGAAATGTGAGAATAACAAGCACGCTCAAAAACGTAACGGTATCATCCGATAGAAGCGTGATTCTGAAGAACACCGGGTGCGCATACTAATGTGAATGGATATTTTAACTTTTGTGTACCGCTCTACATGTTTTACATCATTAGGATTTTGCGAAGATTACGTGGTGATCAACGCTCGTCACGGATTGATTTTGATTGCATAACAACAACAATTGCCTGATCGGAAATTCTGTACTGGAACTCGTGATTGATATATTCAAGATACAATGGCGAATACCGCATGTGTCATTGAACGAGATAAATAAACTGTCGATACTGCGTGTTTTGGAAAGCGGACGATACCTTAACGTTTGGGTTTTCGTTCGTGGGATCTGTACAAGTTTCCGCTATTGCAACGCACAACCAAACATTTATGAACCATTAAGACCGCTACTCAGCTTGAGAAGTCGCGATACGTTGTCTTTGCTCTGCAGGGAAGTCGGAAGAACATTATGTCCGAGGACGTAAGCCGATTCGACGATTGCAAATTGATCAACGTGAAACTCGGAATGTTATCCGTACGATGACATGAATCTGGATTTCGATAAAAATAGTTGGTCGATTCTATGACATGTACGCACGTTTCTGCAAAGGCTACTACGGAATGTGTCGAACCAAGTCTCACTCTCACGACATTTTTACGTTTTGGCCTGTTCATAATTATCGATTGTGCTCGACAAAACGAATTAGTCAAGAGTGCAACTGTGGATGTGAGGTTGAAATTTGAATGTAAGGAGAATGTGTCGATGAATACCACCGCGTATTGTCTCATCATACACAATCGCGTGATTCAGTATAATTCGTTGACCAACGTTGTGCGCAAAATCACCTAAGTGTATCTCTCTCTCATCTCAATACAATGTAGAGGGGAATGAGATATGAAAATCTACAATACATCGAGAATGACCGCAGTCTTCCTTTTAACATGTCAATATAAACAAGAATGTCCATACCAACGTTCGTGTATCTGCAAGACTTTATCGTTGACGAAACCTTTGCCGTTCTCAGGGAAAGATACGTTCTCTCTCATTATATTTTCAGAAGCCTCATTCCATGAGATCTCCTTACAAAATGTGAAAAATTTTGCGCTTTCTAGTTGATTGCTGATTGATGAAGTATTATGGATTGCAATGGGAGGGCTGGATGGTCCCGTATACATAGCATGGCGAAACGATTGCAACGGCCATTGATATAGAAGACGACGACGACAATAATCTCGTATATGTTAAGGAGTACGAGAAGCGAGAATGACAAAATTTGCTCCCGGACGATGCAAGAGAAGATGTCTACATATCGAAAATATTGACGCACACTACGAAGATATGAAATCTCTAATAAGTTGGAAATAAGTTGGATGTTACACATACTTTGCGTTACCAAAAACATGTAACAAATTGTGCTTTACAAAATATATTCAAATTATTTAATTGGTGACACCAACGTCATCAAAAATAAACATGTGCTATCTAAGTGTCAATTTTATTTCTTATTCCTTTTTTCCCATTACGCGTAAATTTAAATAATAAACAATTATTTTGCTATATTTTAAAAAATTTCAGAAACTAGAAAAATTGTTTATATAAATATTATAAGTAGAAGACGACTACTGAGCTTCAAGCTGCTATATTCTTTTTAAAATTGGCAATAAAAATTGGGGGAGAGTGTATTATGTGGTATAAAATTTCCTTCTTTCACTCGTCAGGTTCAATTTGTTACGAGTTTTAAGAGAGCTAAGATGGATAAAATAAGAGCTAATATAGATCACGTAAAGAATTATGTTCATCGGAAATCGGTTATGCGTAAGGGATACCATCCCGTGTCGCCAAGTCCGCCAAGTCCGCCAAGATAATTAGCATCATCATCATCAAAATCACCAACTCAAAGATATGTGTAAGGTAAGGTAAAAGTCCTTATTATGAGACGATGTCCCTATTTATGATACATTACGTGAATTGATTAATTTATAAAAAAATACAGTATTACACTCTTGAAAAATGTAACAAATACATACTTTCATCAATTTTGAACGTAATTTACTAGTCTCGCTAATTATTCTTTTTGTATGGATAAAAAAATAAATATAGAAGTACTTGGTTTGATATCAGCACTTGAAACTATAACTGAGGAGAGTTAAACGATATCGACTATCCATTTTTTTATTTGCGTTAAATTACTACTTTGAATTACTACTTTTATTTGAATTACTACTTTTATTTGTGTATGTATATTATGTATCAATTGAAAGCTAATGAGCATTAGATTTTATTTCTGTATGCATTTATACTTATTTATGACAACAGTATTTTATTTTCGAGTGTCTCACAATACCTACATTTATAAACGTACCGGTATATGAGACACTTCACATCGTGTATCGTGCAGTATGGACATGGAGTCTCGCTTGTCCTGATTCACCGAGACAGTATACTGTTATAAGTTTTTAAATAAATAGTCAAGGATTTTTATTATTAAAAAAGTGCAATTATTTAATATAAGGCATTGTTTATTAGCATAACTCCAAATAGTTATTTACGAGTAAGTATTTTGAATTAAATAACGTTACATTAGAAACCTAACCTAAAATCATAACATTGATTTTGCAAGTTATTTTTTTTCTTTTTTTTTATTTGAATATTTAAAATAAGTTTAAAAAATTTTTTTCATATATTGATTTGTGAAATATTTTAGGTTACGTGACAACAGTGAACAACAAGAAAATTTTAATCAAAAATTGAAAAAATGAAGGTACGAAAACAGTCCCAGTCAACAAAACAAAAAGTGTCGTGTTCAAATCTGACTAATAAAACAAAAAAAAGAAAATTCGAAGAATTCAGTATGATCAATTAAATATAGAAAATGCTTTAAAAGCAATGAAAGACACGGGGTTGTCGTTACGAAAAGCAGCCGCTACTTTTGGAGTACCGGTAGCTACTCTAGGCAGAAAAAAAAATATTGGGTTTGACAAGATAAAAAATAAATCAGGACCGGAAACAGTCTTATCATCTAAAGAAGAAGATGATATTGTCAAGTGGGTGCTGGATAGGGCTGCAATYGGAGTACCTGTAACAAAAACAGAGTTATTAGATTGTGTTCAAAAATATGTGCAAACGTCAGCAATAAAAACTCCGTTTACAGATGACCGTCCAAGTCGCCACTGGTATGAAGGATTTAGGAAACGTCATCCAGAGTTGTCTATTAGGAAACCCCAGCATCTGAGTCTAAGGAGAGCAGCTGTCACTAGTGAAGAATTACAAGAGTGGTTTAAAAATTCCGGACAATACTTAGAAAGTAAAAATCTATCAAATATTTCTCCTACAAGAATTTTTAACTGCGACGAAAGCAGCTTACTTCTGTGTCCTGATGCAGAGAGCGTGTTGGCGGAAAAAGGATCACGCGTAGTTTACAAAGTTGTTGATGGTAGCAAAGAAACTCTGACGGTTCTGTTCATGTATAGGACTGATGGGGTTCGTGCTCCTCCAATGCTAATGTACTCTTTCAAAAAAACTGTGTCTAAAAAAATAGTGGATAATACTCCTACAAGATGGGATATTGGAGTATCAGACAACGGTTGGATGGCCACAGAAACATACGAATATATCACAAATATATTCTATCCGTGGCTTGTCGAACAGAAGACAGAGTTTCCTGTTATTTTATACATGGATAATCATTCATCACATCTTAATTTACCGTTAGTAACTTTTTGTAGAGAGAAGCAGATAGAATTGGTTATGCTACCTCCCAATTCTACTCACATAATGCAGCCTTTGGACATTTCATTTTTCCGTCCCTTTAAAGACTTATGGAAAAAATGTGTGCCAAAATGGAAAAACCAAGAAGGTGTTGCACAAATTAAAAAAGAACATTTTCAACTTGTCCTGAAGTTCACTTTAGATAACATGAAGAACGAAAAAAATGTCGTCGTTAGTGGTTTCAAAGGGTCAGGTCTTTACCCGTTTAACTCCAAGGCTGTAGACTACGATATTTTACAGAAGGGTAAAAAATCAAAACAAACTATTCATCAGAAAGAAATTAATAACTCTGCTCCAGATAACGTTGAAGATAAACAGTTCTTACTAAAATTTGAGAAAAATTTACCAGCAGATACGCTTTCTGAGTTCAAAAATGCAGCAATCAGCAGATCATGGACTGGAAACTTGGAAAAGAAAGGATTATTCGATTACTGGCTTACAATTTTGAAAAATGCTACGGGTATTTCAAATAAACAATTAAATAGTATTGATTAATAATCAATAATCCAATTCTTATACATTTTTCTATTTTTTTACAATTAATATTTACAATTTCTTATTTCAAATTTTATATATACAATTTATTATTTACAATTTTCTTTATACAAAAAATTTTTTACATATGATTTTTACAATTTATTATATACAAAATCAAATTTCAAGTTAAATTAACTTTTTTGAATCGAATTATTGTAATTTACATTATTAATTAATTTTTTTTTCTAGTTAACTTGTTTGAATAATTTAATATATATTTTTAAACATTTACATATACATTTTTATAAATAGATAATAGTTTGAAACAAAAGCCAATAATGGAAAGCTTTGAAAATGTTAATCATCATTTGCAAAGTAATGCAGAAAAACTGTTTAACGGTTATCAACCTGATTCATCCAGCGATATAAATACTGATACTAATTCTTCTATAAATGATCTCTCTACGAATGATCAAGAACTGTCTACATATGTTATTACAATTGACTCAATAGATACAGAACAAGTATTACAACCTGTGATTATTATCGAGGACAATCATTCTAATGCGGTTAATTGCGAACAACGTACTTCTCTTGATAATGATGGACAAATTTTAGAATTCTTATGTGAACTTGATCAACTGAGTCATCAAGAACCATCAATTGATAGTAATAATGATTCACAGTCCACTCATATAGATTTAAATCAACATACTTCTGTTGATCAGACAATTTCTCTCAATAATCATTCTAATGTATCTTTACAACACGACGAGACTGAAACACAACGTACAGTTATTAGCCCTGCATTCACTGAAAATCATCAGACAGGTATGTTAATATCTACTTGATATTTTCATGTTCCTCAAATTTTAACAATAAATGTGACTTTTTTTTCAGAACTCATTGAAGACAATAACAATAATGAACTTCCATCAATAACTGTTGACAAAGGTAGCATCAAATGATTTTTTATGAATTATTTTTAGTAAAAATTTTACAATTGCAAGACATGTTTTTTGTTTTAGATACTTCACTTAAAAAACCTTTGAAGGAAATATTTACTTTACCGTTGGAATATTTACCAAAAAAAAGAGTTAGAATTGAAAAAAGTGGGAAGTCAAAATTATCTTCCGTGGGGACCTTCGATGAATGGTATCAGCATCAATTAGAAAAGGAAAATGTTAAAAGAATAAAAGAAGAAAAAAAAATAAAAAGAGGTTGCAAGAAGAAAAGAAAAAACTGATGGAAAAAGTAAAAGAGCTGCAAAAGAAAATAAAAGAAGAAAAATAAATTAAATACTTTGATAATTTGTATTTATTAGTCATATAATTTATGAAAAATTTATCATTTGTTGTTCCAAATTCAAGTTTATTACCTTTTTTATAAGTATAGTGATTTGAAATTAATAAATTGTTAATATAAAATGAGTCTTGTTGATTTTTTTACTGTCTCAAAAATAGGGACCTTCATCATGAGACACTGGGGCCATATACTTTTCAAATGTCTCATAAATAGGGTCATAGAGGTTTTTCTCGTAAAAGGATATTTCTATTTATTTTAAACTTAAGAATTCATTAAAAACTAGCAATATTTATCAAATAATCATAAAATAATTATATAATACAATTTAAATTCACTAAAATAGATTTTATAACAGCGGTAATCTTCGACCAACCTGAAAATGTGTCTCATAATAGGGACTTTTACCTTATGTATCATTTTATTTATTGACGCGCGCTAACCAGCGCCAACGCATCATACTATTCTTTTTTGAACGTACGATCAACAAATTTTCTCTTTTATTCAGCTACGCGTCCGATGCCGAGACCGCCGCCGACCGCTACCAAGCGCAATATGCTGTTAATATTTTATTATTCTCTTAATTCATTACAACTGTAAAATTATAAAAAATAAAAAAGTATCATTTTAAACTTGTCACTTTGTTTCTCTCCTTAGTAGTAATCAATTTTTTAAACTATTTTTTATATTTATTTGAGTAAAATGAAATAAAATGAGAAAAGAAATAACATAATTTTTTAATGCTCGAAACAATGTTTTATTTGTATGTTTTGTTACATATTACCAAAAACTAGAGCTAACAGTTCGCAATCGACGAGTTGGTTTCTGTCAAAGTAATCGCGTATCGCGTTCGAGACGTCCTTAGTTACGGAGGTTACGAATCGTTTAAACTTCAAATCGTTTAAACGAGAAAGTCGTCGATATCATTCAATCTATCGAACATTATATCTGTGGACGCGCTCGCTTCCTTACAAGCTAGGGGCGCCCTTGCGTTGTTCTTAGGCAACCAGTAATTCAAGGCGTAGTAGTGTCTTAAATAAGAGTTTATTCTTTTCTCTTTATATACAATATATACAGTGTGTTATATATAAATATGTACAGAGTGTGCTTGTGTCCGTCTCTCTAACGCGAGAGCGGGTGTGTAATGTGAGAGTTTTATGTGGCCCTGACAAGAGCCAACTGCTCCCGGGACGATCACAGGCGCTCACGCCACTCAATGTGCGGTAGCGTGGTGGTGACTTTCCGCGGTTCCCAACGGCGGAGAGCCGGTGGCGTACTCGGCGAGGTATACGAGCGTTCGGGGCTGTTCGTCTGCGTTTGCTTGTCCTTGGTGAACGTGGCCTCCGCTCGTGTACTGCGGGACTCTCGGCGCAAGGGAGTCCTGTCCTCGTCGTCACTCGATGCTTCCCACTGCGTGGAACTCTGCGTTGCTCGATCCCTGGTGTCGCAGCGGCACTGCACTCCTCGGTGCACCCTTGCTGACCTCTTGGAAGCAGGCTCTCGTAATGGTGACAACAGGCCGGGTGGTCTCCAGAAGGGCGAGGTCGGTCGCCGGACCCTGACGTCGCACGTCGCTAAGAATCCTCTCGGTGGACGAGTCCTCCTCGGCGGCGAGAGATCAAGCGGCGTCAGCCTCCACGGCGGTGGTCCTGATGTCTCCTCTTTGGCGGCCGGCGTAGCGGTTTTCTGCGTAAGAGGCGGCAGCTTGGCTATCCGTAGTTAAGCGCTGTAATTATGCTTTATTCTCGGAATGCCCAAAAAGCGTGCTATCGGTTCATCGCCGTGTCTCTTTATATTGTTCCTTGCCAAATTTCACTTCCGCGAAAGTGAACAATGCGAGTCCTCTGTTGTTGATTTGCTGATGATCCTTGTTGTCATTTTCCGCTCGCGAGAAAGCTCGCGGTCCGCGGCACTCGCAAGAAACGTCGCGCGCCTCGTTGCGCGCGGATCCGGCACCGCTGTCGGCGGGCTGCCATTCCGTCGGCGCCCTAATTCTTGTGTGTGGTCGCGAGGACCGCCACAATATCGATGCATCAATCCAGATGAACATTGAGAGCAACATCGATTCGGTCATTGCCAAACGCATATCGAAGGATTCCAGACGTATAAGTTTAGCGTTATTCATTACACCAAATCGCATCATTAGCGGTCCAACACTGATAAAATCGATCGGGATATCCCCGGGATATTCCAAAGACAATTTTGAATGTGTCCTCGTTATTCGTAGAGCCCCTTCCGTTTCGAGAGACAGTATCAGCTCGTTTCTGCCATGATCTCCTCGTCGCGATCTCCACGTAACTCGGTGATCCAACGTTGATGCCAATTTTCAAATATTTATATCCCGTAATCGTCAATGCGTATCATCTGCCAAGTATACGAATCGCACGGTGCGCGTGTAAAACGCTACGAAAAAAGACAAAAATATTTTAGAACTGTTGAATTTTTAATGTAAAATAAAAATCGTAAACTTACTTGTTGCATTTTTTCTTATACGTCAGAATTTCATCATCTTGAAGTGGAACGTAATAATTCATACGTGTGCTGCTTCCCTCAGCGAAGTACATTCTCTCGTTACGAAACGCGAACCGTTAGTATACGCAGTTGATGCAAAACTGATCGTATAAAACGTGTATACGTGGCAACAACACCCAAGAGAGAGAAAGTGGAAGGGATTAATGCAATCTGAAATTTAAGAGAGGGGACACTTGGTTAAAACGCAAAAGAAACGACAAAGAAACGTAGAAGAACGACAATAAAACCATAAAGATACATAAAAAGAACGACAAAGATACATAAAAAAGAACGTTAATAAAACGTTAATAAAAGAAAGATATATAAAAAAAACGACAAAAAAACGTTAAGAAACGATAACTTTAAAAAAGAGATTCGATGTTTTCGTAGTGTATATGGCATAATACCCTCCCTCAAATTTTGTCATCTTGGAAGGAAGACAGGCTCGCCGCGCAAACGTGTCGCGACACATTTTGTTTATAATATTTATCGGCGCTCTATCAAAATGTATATGTTTATACAGGGTGTGTCAAAAGTTCCGGGACGGTTGGATAATTTGAAAAATACGCATCACAGAAAAAATGACCTGGACCAAAGTTGTAGGATTTTTCCCGGGCAATTCGATGGTGACCTTAAATTTGACCTTGCCCATGATTTTCAAGGTCATTTCAAGGTCAAATCCGTTTTTTCAAATGATACGACCCCATACTTTTGACGCCAGTTAAGGCAAGATTTATTACTTTCCAGCTAGTTAAAACAAGACTTATTACTTTTCAGCCAGTTAAGGCAAGACTCGTCACTGTCCAGCCAGTTAAGGCAAGACTCGTTACTATCCAGCCAGGTAAGGCAAGACTTATTATCCTCCAGCCATTTAAAGCAAAACACTTTCCAGTTAGTTGAGGCAAGACGCATTACTGTTCAGCCAGTTAAGGAAAGTATCTTGTTGTTTAAGGACAGGTTTTTGCCGCGCAGCCAGTCAAAATTATTTTAATAAGTGTTTAAACTGTTCTCCGTTAACCTTTTGAAAGTAACCCAATCGATTATAAAAACTACGGATTGCATTCGCAAAATATTTAGCTGGGATAATAGCATATTCGTCTAGTATGCGTTGTCGCAATTGTTGTAAATTTTGAGGCTTAGTTTTGTACACCCTATCTTTGAGATAACCCCAGAGAAAATAATCAAGTGGACTTAAATCGGGTGACCTACCTGTCATCGGTCACTCAATGTATCCTCTCCGCCCTATCCACCTATCATTAAAAACGACGTCTAAATAATTGCGCACATTTCTTCCATAGTGGTGAAGAGCCATCTTGTTGAAAGTAAGTGTGCTCAAAGTGACTTTTGGCTAGTTATCTCCATTATTCTAGGGACTATTTCATTGTGAAGCATATCCTCATCCTATTTTTCGGAATTTAAATTTCCTTCAATAAAGAATGGACCAATTATTTGATCGTTTAATATTCCAGCCCAAACATTTAGCTTCTCGGAATATTGCGTGTTATCTTCTCGCTTCTAAGGATTTACATTATCCCAATATCTGCAGTTATGCCTATTCAAAATACCGTTGAGCTCAAATATTGCTTCATCCGAGAAAACTGTTAAAATGAAAGTTCGGATTGTTATCGATCCGTGCCATTATATCCTCACAAAATTCAACTTGACGATCGAAATCGTCTTCGTTTAATTCATGTACAAGCGTAACTTTGAATGGAATGAATTTATTTTTCTTTAATATTCTATGAACCGATTTCATACTTATGCTATGCTCTTGAGCAGCTTTGCGAAGAGTACAATGAGGATCTTCCACGATTGATTGTAAAACGTACAATGATTTCTCTTCGATTGTGGCTGTAATTGTCTTCCTGTTCGTGGTTGATCTTTAACGCTGCCAGTGTTCTCAAAACGTTTTACTGTACGTTCGACAGTTGATTTTGATATGTGGTCAATCCATTTCTGAAAGTTTCATTAAAAAGATCTTTTATCTGCATAGGGTGGAGTCGTCTGACCCCATCCCAACCTCGCATCATTAAAAGTGAAATCCTTTCTCTCTCAGAGAGTCGCTGCATTATGATTTATAAGTAAATCGTGCAGACGATGAATGCGGATTATGAATTACATTTACTAACTATCAACGAGAATTGCTCGAAATGTAGTCTTAAGTGAATGTTCTTCAACTATCTCTAAAAGGACTGTCGAAGAAATAATCACTGCAGTTAATGTAATGGCCCGCTAACTAACCCAAGAAAGAATATTGGAGTCTAAGTTGACAATAAAAGTTAATGCACTTTTAATGAAAAGAATCAACGAAGAAATCAACACTGCGCTAACGGTGTACCTAACAGCTTGCTACTTATTGAAAAAGAGATGTTGAATAAACAGTTAACGGCAAAAGTAAATTTTCTCAAATTTCCTAAAATAGACGATCGAACAACTATCACTGCACTAAATGCAAGCTTTCAGAATAAAATACTTTAAGAATGACAATTAGATAAGAGGTCAACGTCGAAATATGATTGTTCCTGCCGACAAATAACTACATGAAAAGAGCCGCCAAAAAATCAAATAATACACTTCATAAATCAATGTCTAAAATCAGGAGACACGGTAGTGTCTCGGGTGTCAAGTATATCGAGCGATATCCAGAGATATACGTCGCCCGAGAAGCTACCGTGTATCTTTACGCGAGCCGGCGAGATGCGAGCACCTGAGATTTTTGTATYTAAAAAACGACTGAACCGATCAAATTCTAAATAGGCCCAATGGATAGCTTGGGACTTACATAATAAAAGTGTCTTTATTTTTTCTCTGCATGCAATACGAGCGGAGATATTGCGATGCAAAGTCAGATTTTAAGTAATTTTACATTAAGAAACGTCATCGTCGTCGTCGTCGACTTTGTACGGTTCCAATTTTTG
>JANQDE010000225.1:122706-135484 GCA_037157785.1 Cephalotes varians | reverse complement strand
TTTGATATCAAATCTTTTATACAAATGATATAAATATTATTAGGGTTCATTATTATGGATTAAAACAGAAAGAATTTTTAAGTGGAAATATAGAGATACTATCACTTAGGTTCTATTTTTTAATTTGATACATTAGTTTTTTTCGAGTGTAATAATTCGTACCACTTAGGTTTTATTTTTTAATTTACTACATTAATTTTTTCGAGGTGTTTTAATTTAAATTATAAAATTTTCTCGCACATATACACATACAAGTAAATATTTTTATTCTTGTGACATTGTTTTCTATTTTTTATAGATACGTACCATTTAGGTTCTATACGTTTTTTAATAATCGAAGATATTATCACTTAAATTGTTTAATTTTATATTTTTTATAAATTAAATATTTTGCACAATAAAAGATAGCAATTAAATTAAATTTAATTTTTAGATGTACATCAGACTTCAGTAACGTGGTTTAATGACTTACACTATTGGACATCAGGGATCAATGTTATTTAACTTTGATTACTGTCAGCCATGAATGATCAACAGTGAACAAAACTGATTACGTTGGATACTTTCGGCCATCACAAATTGGTCACTATCTGTCGTAAATGGTCACAGGTGGTCACATGTAGTTACATCTGGTTGGTCCAGCTGGTCAAAAACTGGTTGGGTTGGGTA
Source organism: Cephalotes varians (assembly GCA_037157785.1). NCBI lineage: Eukaryota > Metazoa > Arthropoda > Insecta > Hymenoptera > Formicidae > Cephalotes > Cephalotes varians. The sequence continues at coordinate 134,815 of JANQDE010000225.1, read as the reverse complement.
CATACGATCATAACTTATCGGAACTAGTTGGAAGCGTAGAACGTTTGTCACGATCTGTTATGAATGATCATAGATGATCACATGTGGTCAAAAGCGGTCAAAACCGGTTAGATTTTGTATGACTCTAGTCGAAACTAGTCTAATGTGTTCAAATGCGGTCAAAAGATGTTTCGTTGGATACATCGGTAATCACTAGTCAATTCTATTTTTATCGCTGATCAAGGACATATTAGATCGTAAAATTTTCCGCTTTTCATTTCCGGCGTCAAAAGTATGGAGTTCCATTTGAAAAAACTGACTTACCTTAAAATGACCTTGAAGGTCATGGGTAAGATCAAATCTAAGGTCACCATCGGATTGCCTGGGAAAAATCCTACAACTTTGGTCCAGGTCATTTTTCTCTGTGATGCGTATTTCTCAAATTATCCAGTCGTCCCGGAAACTTTTGACACATCCTATATAAACATTTTTAGATGTCATCCGCCATCGTGACCCCTTCTCGCGTGACGTCATGTCTCTTCACCCCGGAAAACTTTTCCGCTCCCTCCCCTGAGAGACCTTGATCTAGACTAAACTGGCCTCTATATTCTACTAATTATACATTTTTTAATTTTAATTTTCAAAATTTATGTACATAGTAAAGCACTTAAAATTTTTTCATAAAAATCACGCATATCTCTATTTTAAATCCTGAGATGACCCTGATTCTTCTTCAGTTATTAAAATGTCTTGCGTGCTGATGGAGTAAAAATTATAAAAATGGACGAAGAATTTGATCGAAGTTATGTGTCCTGCCAATGATATAAATGTTTTGTGCTGTACGTATGAATATTGTATATTGTAATAAAAATTTTTTGTTTTTAATGGATGTGAGTTGATAAAGAGCCCTTGAAAGTTCAAATAAACAATATAGCTGCGATTCCCCGAAGATAATGTAAGATAGACAATTATATATAATAATTTGTTTTTGTACATATAATATTTATAATATTTATCGTATTTTAATTTCTGAATATTTTTTTTTCTGTTATAGTGCTTATGTCGTGGGGACACACAAATAAAAAGTTTCTTAAATTTTGAACAGTGAAAATGGATACAATCGGTGCATCGATCGAAAGGCAAATTTGACAAACTCAGAGCTCGGGGATCATAATATTTTCGATCTAAGTATCTTATTTATCTATTATCTTTTAAAAAAATACAAACTAAAAGATTGGAATTGAAAAAAATATAAAATTATAAAATTATAAAATTATAAAATTATTATAAAATTTTTAAAAATTGTAATTAAAATTTAAAATTTTATATTACATTAAAAATATATTAGATTTAATTAAAAATTATTATAAGATTAATTATATATTTTTTGTTAAAGATGTGTGTATTATTTCTTCATATCCGTTGTATTATTTTCTCTCATTTCAGGCAGTTTTAGATTACACCGCGCGCGCTACGTTTGGCTACTCATTATTCAGTCGAGAAAATTATTAAAATAAAAAGTCGTTCAATTTCTTCGAATGAATCTTTGAATAGATCTTAAGAATGCAAAGATAGAGAGAGAAAAAGCATATCGAAAGACGAGAACACTGATGGTAAGGACGAGAAGATGGTAAGTGAAAAGAACGAATGGGCGAAAGCGAGAATTGTGAAAAAAGAGAACACGGAGAGTGAGCGCAATGGGAGGGAGCGAGAGAATATAGAGAGAACATAAGTAGAGAGAAGATGATAAATAGAGGATCACAATAGGGTAGAGATAGAGTTATGAAAGGAAGAGAGAACGCAACGGGAGGGAAAAAGAACGTGTCCTATCGGTAGGAATTGCCGCAACGGGAGGGAACGAATGAGACTTATGGATTGAAAAAAGAGAAAGAACATGGATGACAGTAAATGTAACGGAAGAAAGCGAGAAAGAGTGAGAGAGAGAGAGAGAGGGGGGGGGGGGGNGAAAACGAGTCCTACGGGAGGGAAATATAGCGTGAGCTACGGGGGGAAGCGAGAGCTATGGGAGGAAGAGAGAAGATGGTAAATGTAAGAGAGAATGCAACGGGAGGGAAAAAGAACTATTAGAGGAAGAAAGAATGCTAGAGCCGTAAAATTATTATAAAATATCGTTAATTAATTATATTAATTACATAATTATATTAATCAATCAAAAATATTTATTAAATGGGAAGGAGAGAGCGGCGGCGGCCCTGCGATCTCTCGCTGTGACGTTATACTCCTCGCGCATACCCTGCACCGCAGGACCCTCTACCTTACATTCGCCTCAGAGCTCGTAAATAACCTGTTTTAAAAACGTTTTGAAATGTTCAAAAATAAAAATGTATTATATAATAATAAATACTCTATTAATATTTTATTAAATACGCTGGCATATTAACGCATTGTGTAACGGTAGGCTAAATAACTTCAGAAATAGTCACTAGAATTCGCCGTCTTGAGGACATTAAAAAGGATTATTATACCTACCAAAAGTTAATATCATCTTCTCCTTTATATAAATTAATTGCTACTAAAATTATTATAGAAACTAATCATTTTTACATTTTCTAAAACTAATCATTTTGTAATTATTTGCAAGAATTTTTAAATCATAATAGGAGAGTAATTACATTTCAAGGAATAATGGATGATTGTGTAAACCATTTATTATTATATGCTTAGATTAAATAATATTCCAAACGACGTAGTTACAGAGATATTATCGTTTATTTTTTTTAATCATACGTCAAATGATCGATTTCTTTTCGAAACGGTCAATCGTTAACATGTTTCTTAGTGTTACGGAAAAACCAGCTAAACGGATTTTCACATACCAGCGAGATTTCTTTATTTAATGGTGGTGAATAATGCGTTTGTTAAGCCATTCGCAGTACGAGGGATTATTTACGTCGAAAATATGCGCGATATATAAGCCACTGAGTATGTTTATTGCTAGATAATACATTAATAGAAGACAAAGGTAAATGAAATAAATATTTAAACCGGCAGCACTGTTGACTGCCAGATACATTGCTTGTTTATATTTTTTGTCTGTTGACAGGTAGAAAAATTTAATTCGACTATAAACTTTTCTTTCGTAATTATTCACGTAATTATTCACGATATATTTGATCACTTGCATAATTGAAATAATCATTCAGAAAAATTAAGTTATAAAAAAATGAACCTTTCGTGAAACGAGAAATGCTTGTTTGTTTTTATAGTGGTATGAATTCAGTGATACGAATCTAGAAATAATATAATGTGAATTTTGTGAACAAAACATCAAAAAAATATCAATCATCACAAATGGTATGGCACTTTTATTTCGCGTGACAAGTCTAGTAGATCAAAGCGATCTAGTGCGAATTTTGTGTCTCTCAGTAAAACGCAAAAAGTAGCAATCATCAAAAACGGACAACGGGATATGATCGCTGCTTCGACAGCGAATAAATCGAATGCGACATATTAGGTCAGTGCAAAAGTTCATGCCCGATTTGTATAGATAGAACTGGTAAAGTAGCGTCCTTTGACGCAAAACCATGTGATTTTTTTCAAACGTGGTATTTATAAATAGATTGAACGTTGAAAAATGATTGTCGAGAACGGTGGCGAATGAAATCATTGATTAATAAAAGTGTTTTTCACTCTAACAATTTCTTGACTTTTATTTACAAATCGGGCACGAACTTTTGCACTGATCCAATATTTTCCATGATATTTCATCGCTGAAATTACAAAAAAAACGCAGGAAAACGAAAGCAGAAAATATTAGGCCAAAAAAAGAAATACAATGGAAGTGTTTTGTGAAAATTGCGAAAATCAAAGCATTGTGCGTAAAACTGATACGCAAATCTCACTGGAAAGTTGTGTTTTTCTCCTTTTTCGATGGCATCTTTATTAATATAAAATTTTTCTACCATCTGTTTTTACTTCCAATTTTTATTCCCAATGCATTGCCCCAATTAAATGCAAACACTGCACGCGCGACGATGCGCTAAAATCCGCTGGGAATTCCTCGCAACTTATAGTTGGAAATATGATCTCTTGAATGTTGGGTATAATTAATTTCGACGTTATAAATAAGATCAGCGGCGCAGCGACAGAAGATAATATCATTAAGCTGCACAGCATCACACCAAGATTATTGTAATTAATTATGTGCGTCGGTTACGTAGACTGAGTATACAAAATTATTCTCTGTAAAAGTCACATACATTCGATTGTATTTTGAATTTGCAGAAGTCAAATCCAACCAAGAGGAAATTGCAGCACTATTGAAAATCGTATGCACGGTTAACATATGCACTCCGAATATTTTGAATAGATCAATTTAATGAGTATATAATTTAATGATTGTTTAAGGGGTCTCTCTACTTTCGGTCAGAAAAATCGATTTTTTTCTTTTTTGCATTTTCTTATAATTTGACATATCAAAAATATATTCCCAAAGCTTTGGGAGAGCTGAATTCGAAAAACTAACAACGCTATAAGCCTTTATAGGTAGCAGCGCGCAAGTAGAAATCGGAACGCTTGGCGTTCTCGCAAAAAAGAACAAATAGCTTGGAAAAATTTTATGAAGAAGAGGAAGGCGTACTTTATAACCCTGGAATAGCTGATTAATTGTAAGTGTGATTTATTGCTTGTATACTGTAAAATTTACAGCATATTGCTATATATTGTAAAATAGTACTTGAATCTTTAAATTTGCGTTTTTTCTCGAAACGACATTTTTCGAGTTGGTGACAGCGATATCTCAAAAACTATTGAACCAAATGACTTAAAATTTTGATAATATGTTAAGAACATGTCTTGTTTTTGCATGAACTAAAACTAAGTCAATTTTCAAAATTCGAATTTTGCGGCTCAAAAAAATAGCAATTTTTCTTCGAAAATTTCAAATTTTTTTAAATTCTGTAAAATCTTTTTTTTTCAATATTTTTAGTTCATTCCAGTTCATGCCACACTGATACAAATTAAGAAGCTTGTTTTCTTAAGAATCTTAAGAATCTTTCTTTCTTTTGTTTCAGATATACACAATGGACGGAATCACTATCGCCATGGACAAACGTTTTTTTTAAAGCATTTTCAATAAATTCACTGTAACATCAAATATATTCGATATTTTTATATTAAAAAATTAAGTATGCTCTTGAAGTGTACTTAAATAAATGTACAAAGTTTGGAATATACTTTTTTGGAAGTTTGGATAATACTTTATAGATATTTTTTTAAAAACATCTATTATAGATATATTTTTTATTATAGATATTTCTTTTAAATATCTATTTTCCAAAAATTACCTTATTTTTAGAACATTAAAGTAAAGAGAGACCCTTTAATTTAGTGATGAAAAATGGAATTTGTGTAATAAATTTGCTAACAGTACTTCGGAAAATTATTTTTTTTTTAATATTATTATTACACGTACATTATTATTACACGTACTTATTAATCTTCTAAATTTCTGTAACTTTATGAAATTCTACATTAGATCTGTCTTTTTTAATTTTTCGTCGACATTATTTTATCTTAAAGATAATTTACATTGCAATTTGCAATAAAAAGAATGATGCCTACGTGGAAAATTATTTCTGCATGAAATATGAAATACTTATTGATATAATATCCAAATAAAACATACACAATCCACTTGTTACTATCCGTTACGTTTTTAACAATAAACGTATCTTTCAAAACAGATAACGTCAAGAAAAGTTTATAAAATCAGTTAATTAATTCTTTCTTTTCAATGGTCACCTTAAGTTTGTCCGCGTTGTGCTAACTTCCGGGTGGATACTGTGCATTAAATCCAGTGATTCCAGCAGTTTATCCATCAGTTTCAGAACAAACTTTCGAAAACACATTATATATATTTTGCAATTTTATCGTTCCCTCTTTTGTCTGTTCGCGTGGCCGTTCACTTCTATAATTTTTCATCGAGCGCATTGTCAATGTGACGAAGATGATAATCAAGATTAAAATAAGTTTTAAATTCCATAATTTGTCAATGTCAGTAACATAACCAAGATTAAAATAAGTTCTAAACTCCGTAATTTGTCAGTTTCAGTATCTCGCGCGTAAGTATCTTGCGGCGAAGAATTATCAGCGGCCAGCACTTTCGAGCATGCACGCGTACAAGATTAACAACTTCAGGTTTGTACAAGATCGCATTATGAAATCTCATGCCAGCGAAATGATGATACAGTAGTCCGAAAATATTGCCATTATAATCGTAGACCGATCGGCACTAGTAAACTGATTAAATAATTATTATTTTCGACAAAACGCATTTTTCCGCATTTTCGTGTCAATCACATTAAATAGGTCACTCGGTAGTATTCTGTACGGATTTTGTTTTCATTGGTCGAAAAATTTTCAAATAAAAGAACATTATTCTTTCTCGAGTATTAAGCGAGATAGTCATTGATATACGTATCAATAGAAATAGTAAGATGATGGCCTTCGGCCGGTATTCATAGTCGAGTCTTATATTTAAGATCGTCTTAAGTACACTCTTAAAATGTCATAAGCCAATCACAGAGCCATATTAGCGTCTTAAAACATTATTTAAGACAATCTTAAAATAAGAACGGACTATGAATACCGACCGTACTGACAATGAGCACACATTGTATCTAATATAAATAATTTAAGTAATCAGAGATGAAATAAGTGACATTAAAAATTACAGTGCGCTTATTACCATTCTATAACGTTACTTAAACCAATTGTTTTCGAGATGCGAATTTGTGGAATTTATAATTGCTCTTGTATATAAATCTATGTATACTTTTAATTCTTTTTAAGTAATAATCTTTTTAACGATATATATTTTTAAATTTACAGATAATGAACAATTATAAAATCCAAAAATATCGTAAATAATAATGTACAAAATAATGTACAATATAGTGTACTTTTATTTAATAAGTTTAACTTCTTTACAAACGCAAACTTTGTCTATTGATGCGAACGATTTAATATCCCTTAGTACTGCTTTAGTGAGCTTTTCATTATAAAACAATGTAGAAGAATTGACACGGCGAGTTGTGTGTGGAATAATCCACATCCAAAATTTAGCTTGGTGCCTAAGGAAATTCACACCCAAAAAATCTAAGAATTGAATTTAAAATCAAATGTCAATTCTTTAAAACTCGCGGAGGAAGTGTTGTGCGTGACTGCCGACATGGGTACGAGCATGACGCAAATGCAACTGAACAATTTGGTATATCCATACGGATTTAGCGAAGGATATTGGCGATAATCTGTATAAATTTGTGAATTAATAATTTGTGAATAATTTATAATCATATATCAGGGATCAATAAAGATCCTCCACATTTGCAATTGCTAAAGTTACAGATAATTAAACTAATAAAAAACATTTTTGTATTTCATAATTTTACCGGATATCCGGATACTCTCCTCCTTAGTTAGTAAAAATTTCCACATCCTTGGGTGAGACAAGTCGCCTGGGCACGATAGTTTCCCAGAACATAATAAATGTTCGTTTGTGCATGTGCGCACGCACGCGACTCTTTCGCGGACCTTTTACAGAACATCTTTTTACATAGTAGTAAGTTTAGTTTGTTTAGTCTCGACGTTACTTTCATTCATGTTCATTTACTACTTTGGATTCGTGTCCAAAGTATTGCTTCTGAAGGAAGATAATATTGCATCAGACTTGTTAATCATCGTTAACTCGCCAACAAAACATCTTAGGCTACCTGTGAGAAAAAACGTTATTTCGTAACTTTGGAGTCGCATTTCTTCTTACAACATATTTCTTGCAATATATTTACGACATCTTTCAAGTCGAATGAAGCAGTGGCAGTACCATGCGATTAAAGATGCCCTTTCATGGCAACGAATGTATCATCATCTTATTTTAATGCACCGACGAGGCAATTGACGCTTATGCATCATGGTTTGATGCATCGCGGGCAATTTCGATCCGCACTATCGATCTTATTTTCACGTTCGTCACAAATAGGACGAACGCACGGTGGAATTTGTCACGTACATGATTTTCTTATTGATTTAAATATATCACGATGCCCGATGAAGTACAAGCGGGTAAATAAATCTCGTATAGAGTTTCTTTAACAACTGACATTCATACACATCACATTCACATTTACACGCACATAGAAGCTCCAACTCATCAAAATGTTCGAATTTTTCGTATTTGTTGGATTGACGAGTCTATATTGGTTTATTTTCATCACAAGCATGCGAATCATAGACGATCGATCGTGAATACGATCTTAGTGGGGAGTTAATCCAACACTTTCAAAAATATTCATTTCTACATTATGACCTAATATTTCTCGTCAACATGTAATACGGAATGTAAGTGATCAATTGACAAAAGAATGGATGATATAGCGTGACTCATGTGAAAGTTATGGTGACACTTTATTCCATGCTAGTACTCAACTTTTTTTGTTCGATGGCTGACCGTTCAAATATAATACATACGCAAACAAGATATGCTATCATTATATACTTTTATTATATTGATCTTTGTTGGACATACTTCCTGATCAGAAATTTTTATCTGTACACGGATCATCGAGCACCCAATGATTAATAACTACTAATCTCATAGTAATGATGACAATTATCCTACTTCCCTGGTGAAAAAAATGTCTCCGAAAATTTCTCTGAAAATGATCGAAAATATTTTTCAGGGATTTTCAATTACATTCAGAAACTTTTTCACGGAAATTCAGAGATTTTCAGCGATTTTTGTGAAAATTATTTCCAAGTGTCTGAAAGTCCCAGAATTTCGATGAAATTCGATGATTTTAGAAATGTTTCTGAAAAAATTATTTTCATGGTTTTTCATTTTCCAAAGATTTTCAACGGTTTCTCTGAAAATCATTTCCAAGTGTCTGAAAGTTTCAGAATTTCGCTGAAAATCGGGAATTCAGAGATCGACGCCTCCGCGAGATGACAGAGTTTTTCGTAAGAAAGAATTCAACTAACGGATTCATGGCGACTAATTAATGCATAATCCGTCGGTCTCAACATCATGATTAGAGTGAATTTTTTCCAGATCTCTACGAGTGATCTCCTGTGTAGTACCCAACGCGAAGCGAGCTCTCTTTTTTAACCTCTGTTATCGACTTGTGCAAGGCCGATTTATTTGTCCTGCCGACAGGACCGATTTCTGGCAACGGGCAATATACTGTAACCAATTTTATAAAAATCTTTAAAAATCACTGAAAAATTCTCTAACAAACTCTGAAAGTTGAAATATTGATTGAAGTTGAAATGTTGAAATATTCTTTGTTGAACTATGATTATAGATGTGTATATAATTGCTTAAATAAATTTACCTCCCAATGACACAAATAATTACAGTTGATTTTTTAGTACTACTTCGCCCGGCAGTATATAAGGTTGAAAGGTTGAAAGGAAATCACAGTCAATCTTATAGCTCCAAAAATTTCAGTGCCACCATTCCGATAACAACGATGAACCTTAACTGTGACCACTACTAATCATACCGCCATTCTACTTCAGCGATCGAAACTAGAGACATCTTTGCACAATATGGATATCACGCGACACAATAAATGACAATATTACACAATTTCGCTAAAACACTCTGGGTTTTTGCGGGTCTTGCACTTACACACGTCACAAATTCCAGTTTGTCTGCAAAGTCAGCTTGAGCGTGACAAACATCAACGTGGTGCAAACCATCATTGATGGTGACGATGCGACGCTATGTTGCATGGCAGCGGGATTATCGCCCTTGAAGATATGCACCAGGACACGCGCCGGTTGGGCATTGCTGGCCTCGCAAGTGTAGTTGCCCGAGTGGCGATCCGATGCTTTTGGTACTTCCAGCCAGCTCTCTCGACCAACGAGATCAGTGCTAACATTGACACCTTGATCAACATCGTAGTTGATCATACGGAAATTGTGATACCAGAAGAGATACGACGGTATTTCCGTGGACTTCTTTACCAGGCAGTGAAGCTGCAACGTGCTACCAGGCCTCACGAATTTTTCCGCCGGGCCGGCTATCTCCGCTCTGGCTTCTGCAAATGGTCGAACGTGACACGTGAGACGTGAGCCATAGTCCCGACTAGAAATCGGGGCAAAGTTTACTATTATAGAAATGTGAGCTTGTCTCAAGAGAAGAAAATAACTCGGATAAAAGTGGCAGGATCTCGGACACTTCTCGTCAGGGTTTCTCATTGCAAGAATGAAAAAACTGGCATAGTGGTTATATTTAAATAATTCACGCGATTATGTTTGGAAATGGAATCATTTAAAATGTTGTTATATGAAATATAAAATATAGATTATATGGAATAAACAATATACAATTATTTTGATAAAACTATTGACATATAAAAACTAACATATAATCATTAATTTGAAATCTTATTTCTTATTATAATTATTTTTTATTATAATTATTATTATAAAATTCTTATCATAACTATTCTTCAACTCAATGAAAAATACTTCTTAATCCTTTGAAGCACAGTATGACATATATGACATATTTTTTGAAAATTAAAAAATATATTTCTTGTACTCCGATTTCTTTGTAACTTTATACCTAATAGTATTTTGAATTCGAATCTGAAGTAAAAATTTCAAATTTCACAATGATTTAATTAGGATGGCGACTCAAAGTTTGACAAATTTTTGATTAATATATAATTTTTTGATTAATAACAAAAAATTTTGTTTATATATAAAAAATTTTAAAACTTGATATCCAAAAATTTTTGGGATCATTGATCATTTGATTTTAAATCTAAAGCCAAAAATTATCAAATTTAAAATTGTGAACTTAAAACCAAATATAAAATGTATTCAAATTCCTTGAAAATTTATACTCAGTGATTCGTGAGTAATCACTAATTTTATTTAATTAAGTATATTACGTATATATTACTATATATTATAATTTAATTATAATTGAGTATATATTATTTTATATAATTTTTAAATAATTATGTCTGAGTAAAAAAATATAAAAATTTTAAAATTAAGAATAGATTCGTGACCGATATGTGAAACCACAACAATTAATTAAAGCGCTCACGGTCAAAGCTAGATCTTCGTGCTGAAATTTCTTCTGTGACTTTGTATACATATCTCAAGTTCAACTGCGCGCCGAATTATATTTTCGGTCTTAAAACACACGTCACAAATTCCAGTTTGTCTGCAAAGTCAGGGGGGAATAAGGGATTGAGATGCTTGTTAGCATCATAATTATTAAATTGATTATCAATTTAATAKTGTGATTTACTATCCTTGTTCATCTTAAGACTATGTTTTAAGACCGAAAATATAATTCGGCGCGCAGTTGAACTTGAGATATTAATAAAAATTTTATTTTAATTACAAAAATTACAAAATTATAAATTTTCTTGAAAACCGTTTGGGAGGATTTTAAAGATTTTAAAAATCTGATTGCATATGCGCACAGTAACCCCAGCGATGCCAAAACTTTATACCGAGTTTCAAAAAAGTAAGAAAAAATATGTAAAAAAAATGTATGCTTTAAAGAGCCTTAAAGTGTCCATTTTAACGAGTTATGTCGAAACAAAAAATAAAAATAATAATTTTTATCTCTTCTTTTATCGAATTTAGCTATATCACAATTAGCTACATTATTTTTTGTACTTTTCAATAATAACTTCTCAATATAGCTGTCCACGAACATCATTATAATTTGGTAATCATTATAACTCATAACGAGATGATTTATCGGAAATGATGATAAGATGTTTTATTCAATAATATCAGAATTATCAAGAGATGTCTCGGGCGTCAGTATATACAGGGTGTCCCATTTTAAATAATCCAGCCCAATACCTAGAAAACTAAACCCAGTAGACAAAAATGCAGAGAAAAGTTGTTTGCGAGACAAGATGGTGCCATTGATTTGACCTTGGATAGTCCTCTGAAGGTCTTTAAATTTTTCAAACGGGATTCCCTATTTCTCATTACATATTCTTATTACTCATCTCGAGAGCTTTCCAAAACACTATAACTAACAAGGGAAGTACCACAATTGTCCGACGCCAATTTAATTCTCCTTGAAATATGTTGTAAAACACAGAAATTTAAGAGACACGTATTTTTT
>JANQDE010000225.1:74235-86786 GCA_037157785.1 Cephalotes varians | reverse complement strand
CCTTTATATACCCGGACCCGGCTACGGAGTGGTGGCCGCGCAGAGCGGCGGTGATTGAATGCGTGGCGCGGGGCGCGCGGCGTGGAGCGCGAACGCTAGGCGCGGAGCGCGCGAGGTGCGGGCGCGGAACGCTTGGCGCGGTGTGYGCGCGGTGCGGGCACGGAACGCTAGACGCGGTGTGCGCGCGGTGCGGGCGCGGGACGCTATTTACAACTCTTATACCTAGACTTAAAACTAAAACTTATTACTAAAACGGCACAATCATTATTTACGCTATGTACAAACTAGTGACGTATCGTCACAAATTTAAAAAACTTAGAAAAAAGTTCTTTTTACTTTAAGTAACTTTTTCTCCGTTTTATTTAAAATAGCTTATTTTCAAATTACAAAATAGGTATTCTATTTTAATCTGACGCTATTGTACTATTTTTTTTAAATATATCTTTTTTCTTTAAGAAACCATGATTTTTTTTAAAGAATTTTTATTTACTTTAGAATTTTTGGAAAATTTCTTGTTTTTTTTAATTTTTTTGTCATATTTGCTAAAAAATAATAATTAAAAATTTATTTTTTCTAAATTTAACGATGGTTTTTTTAAAATAGAATGTTTAAAGTGTATACACGAATTTTTTTTGATTTTTAAAAATGTATTTAACATATTTAAAAAGCCCAAAACGAAAACGGACCATGATCGGACAATTAAGTTGTCGAAAAACGCGTCATACATTGAGGGTTAATTATGTCCTTTTTCTTCTCATTATTACTATTATTTTTTTTTATACTAAACAGAAATTTTACATAAAAAAGGAACTAATATGAACATATTTTATATAAGTTATATATGTTTATATATATTTGGATTTATAAATATATCCAAATATATACAAATATATATAATTATATTTTTTTTTATAAACAAATTTTACCGGGAAATATTAAAATTAATTTTGTTCAGGGAGACGTTTCCTTGCATAAGGGCTAAAGAATAATTGTCTTTTACTCTGATTATATCTACATATATTAAAATATATCTAAAGCTAATCAAGATCAGAGGAAAACACTTGGTGTGCTTTTTTATAAGAAAAATACATGTTTTTTGAAAAATAGTACAATTACATAATTATGTGATTAAAGATATTCTAACATTTGATAAAGAGTATGTTTCTTACTCAGACATTTATTCTAGATAGAATATTGTCATGTAAAAATTCCGTCCAAATAAATAGGTTTATCTTTCATTTTTTAAATATAATAGCTATGTTTCCAGCTTATTTCTTTTTTATTGTATGCACGTAAAGATTTCCATACTAACTTTGTAAAATATTGTTTGCTCCAGGCAATAATCTGTTGACATGAAATAATTATTAACATTGATATAAAATTTTACATACTGTTACAATATTGCAAAAGAAATATTTGGATTCAGATAAATAAATATTTCTGTTTTATTGTAAAAAATTCTCTTTCTCTATTTCGCTCTGAATTTTTTTTTGTTTGTTTCAAAAATATAATTTCTTCATTTTAAAATATCATTTCAAAATATAAATATTAATATTTGATATTGTATAATCAAGAGACACGGTAGTGTCTCGCGACGAGTTTACTATACTATATATGTATAGCGTCGCGAGACCGGACCGTGTATCTTTACGCGAACCGGCGAGTTACGAGCACCCGTGATTACCGAATCTCAATAACGGGTGAACCGATGAAGTTCTGAATAGACGCAATTGATAGCTTGGGTTCGAATTATATTATAAAAGTATTTTTATTTTTTCTCTACGTGCTCTATGAGCGGAGATATTGCGACGCAAAGTTCGAATCTGAAAATGTTCTTTTAAGAAACGTCGTCATTATTATCATCATCATTGTCATCGTCAACCCATCCTGTGTTGTACGGTTGCAACTTCTGACACAAGAGGCGCTAGTGATCAAGTCTGGCAGTGACGTAGGCATGTATGTATCGAGATCGAGAATGAGCGAGCGAGAAAACGGGAGAGCCGAGAATGAGTGAGACAACGGGAGAGCCGAGAGCGAATGAGAAAGCGAGTCTGGTAGTGACGTAGATATGTATGTATCGAGATTGAGAATGAGCGAGCGAGAAAACGGGAGAGCCGAGAGCGAGTGAAAGAGCGAGTGAGAAAAACAAGCAAAAGAGCGAGCGATATGCTTCTTTCCGTGCATCCGAATGTCCTTTGTACTTTCTATGCATTCCACTTGTACATAATTCAATATTTAATAATCGGATGATAATATAGATTTTTTCTGTTTGTTATTAACAATAATAAACCAAATGAGACTAACTCTTTATTTTAATATACTCCAATTGTTATGACGATATTTAATAATTGGATAACGATATTGACTAGCTGGCTTAGCTGAATTTGTTAATTAACAATCATAAACCAGGCAAGACGGTTTCTTTATTATTACTTCTAACACGCTCAAATTGTTTATAACTCGATATTTAACAATCGAATGATAATATTAACTAACTGTTTCCTTTAAATTTGTTAACTAGCTATTTTCTCTGAATTTATTAATTAACAATTATGAACTGGGCAAGATGATCATTTCATTTCTAACATTTACTTTTCTAACGTACTCCAATGGTTTATAGCTCGATATTTAATAACTGAATAATTATCGACTTGCTGCTTTAGTTGAATTTGTTAATTGACAGTTATGAATCAAGATAGTAGTACAAACATCAACAAAGAATGAATTTAATATTTTTCAATACTTTCTTCCTACACTTGTACATACTCAATATTGAATAATCGGACGACAATATCGATTAACTGTTTTCTCTGAATTTATTAATTAACCAATTGTTTATAACTCAATATATGTTTAACAATCGTACGACGATATAAACCAGCTGCTTCTACTGAATTAACAGTTATAGACCAGGCAAAACGGTCATTTTATTTTTAACATATTTTAATTGTTTATAGCTCGATATTTAACAATCGGATAACAATATTGACTAGCTGCTTTAGCTGAATTTGTTAATTAACAGTTATAAACCAGGTAAAACCGTTATTTTACTTCAATTGCTTATAACTCAATATTTAATAATCGGACAACGATATCGACTAACTGCTTCTATTGAATATGTTAATTAAGAGTTATGAACCGTGTAAGATAATCACTTTACACGAATTATTTATAACACGATGTTTAACAATCGGATCATATGAACTAGCTGTTTTTACTGAATTTGTTAATTAACAGTTATTGAGCAAAACGGTCATTTTACTTCTAATACATTCCAATTGTTTGTAACTCGACAGTTAACAATAAATAAAGTTATCGACTAGCTGAAAGCTTAGTTGAATTAACAGTTATGAGCCAGGCAAGACAGCTATTTTACTCCAATTGCTTACAACTTAATATTTAACAATCGACGATAGCGAGAAGCTGCTTCTGTTAAATTTGTTAATGAACAGTTATGAACCGAGCAAGATGGTTACGTTACTCTAATTGTTTATAAACACTACAAAATGCATGATATCTTCATAAAACCTTCTTAAAAAATTACCTTTTTAAAAAAAAAGTAAAAAACGCGACAATTTTACGCGTTGGTTGGAGGAAATATTGCTGTTCTAACCCAAATGGTAGTAGCTTTAATTTATTCTAATCCAAGTGATAGTAGCTCTAATTTCTTTTAAAAAATATTATCTCATAAAATTGCGTTACTTAACTCAATTCAAATAATATTTATCTAACTCGTAGTTATTACTCAACTCAGATAATATGTATATCATTTGTACAAAAGATATAAAATCAATCAAGAAGTGCCAAGTTTCATCTCATTATCTCGACAGTTATTAATTTCTACACGCAGTTCAAAGAAAAAACTGTTGTATCAAATCCAAGTGATATTATCTTTAATTTAAAAAAAATAAAATCTAATCTACTATTTGTATGATATTACTCAGTCCAAATAATATGTATATCATTTGTATAAAAGATTTGAAATCAATAAATGGCGCCAAGTTTCATCCTATTATCTCGACAGCTAAATACATAATTTCTATTAAAAAATAAAATTCAAGTGGAACGTAAAAATCCAAGTGATAGTATCTTTGTATTTATGGGTCTTTTCATTCCAACCCAAATGCTTGTAGTTTTTAACAGTTCGAATTGAATAAAAGATTTAATTACATTAAAAAGGTAACAATACAAAATGAAAAATTTTAATTTCAATAACAAAATTTTTATGTAAAAAAACTTGGCGCTGCAAGATTTAATAAGGTAAACAACAAGACAATTTATGTAACAATAAATTTAATGCAAACGTTACAATGAATAAAAACAAAGTTTATGTATTAAACATAAACTTATGTATCAAATATATTAAACCTGTTCCATATATTCGCTTAGATAATATACTACAATGCAAGAAATTCTTTTTAAATCGAAATTCCTCGTTTTTTAGGTCTAACAGCGCCAAGTTTTTTTACATAAAAATTTTTTTTATTGAAATTAAAATTTTTCATTTTGTATTGTTACCTTTTTAATGTAATTAAATCTTTTATTCAATTCGAACTGTTAAAAACTACAAGCATTTGGGTTGGAATGAAAAGACCCATAAATACAAAGATACTATCACTTGGATTTTTACGTTCCACTTGAATTTTATTTTTTAATAGAAATTATGTATTTAGCTGTCGAGATAATAGGATGAAACTTGGCGCCATTTATTGATTTCAAATCTTTTATACAAATGATATACATATTATTTGGACTGAGTAATATCATACAAATAGTAGATTAGATTTTATTTTTTTTAAATTAAAGATAATATCACTTGGATTTGATACAACAGTTTTTTCTTTGAACTGCGTGTGGAAATTAATAACTGTCGAGATAATGAAATGAAACTTGGCGCTTCTTATTGATTTCATATCTTTTGTACAAATGATATACATATTATCTGGGTTGAGTAATAACCACGGGTTAGATAAATATTATTTGAATTGAATTAAGTAACGCAATTTTATGAGATAATATTTTTTAAAAAAAATTAGAGCTACTATCACTTGGGTTAGAATAAATTAAATTTACTAATAAATTAAATTTACTAGACATCACATATGTGCACTTCGCGCGCGCTATTTAACTTTCTACTTTTTACATTTTATACTTGCTTAAATACTTTATGCAATTAACGCAATTAACTATTACTGATATACTATTAACCTCTCAATACATACAACTATCAAATAGCGATAACAGCCGCTCACGAAGTGAGAGAACCAATCGGCGTCGCAGAAAAGCGGTAACAATTAACTTCGAGATTTTCGAGAAGATTTCGATACATTCGAGTATTGATTTAATATGTCTTTTTTTAAATAGGATTAAATTCTCGAATAAAATGCAAATATCTGTAATAGTTTACTGAACTGCATTTTTAACATAATTAAATTTTAACAGTTAAATTTATATGTAGGCAAAAAAATATATAAAAATTTTTTTTAATTATGGGAAAGTTGCCGATACTTATTTGATCCTAAAACAACACCGTCTTATTTCTCAAAAATTGCTTAAATATTGCACTTTATTAATATTAATAAAAACATGATCTGTGTTTAGATGATTAAGAGCTCTTCTCTATCTAGAGGACGTAAAATTGAGTGTTTTTTAAAAGTGATTTGTAGGTAAACAGTAAAATTAAAGTGCGTAATAGTTTGAAGTTTTTTATTGGACATTTTAACATAAGTTTCACGTATTTGTTGCTTAAATATTATAGTATAATATAAGCGATATCCAAGGTGTAGTGCAGTGGTGCCGAAATTTCCGGGATCTTCATCATTATAAAAATTTGTTGCCCAATGAGCTAGAACAGAAAATCAAAATTTTTTACAGTAAGTGTTTGGTTTTTAACTGCATGAATTAATGAAAATGAAAAATAATAATTTTTTGCTAAATAACGGCATGGTAGAAAAAGTTTTTTTTTGCTGAAATTTTGATGCATTTCCGTTGTGAATTAAAAAAATTATTTAAGATATCCTAAAATTCTTAATTCATGCAGTAGCGACACGTAATTACATCATGCATATCAAATTTCAAGTCAATCAGATTATTAATGTGGCAGTTTTGTACAACGGCGACTTCAAAAATATGTTTCGAGAAAAATGTGTTTAAAGTTTGATAACATGTTCAAAGCGACATTAAAAAAATTCAGTTTCTACCTTCAATCAGCTATCCTTGGGCCATACAAACATCTTTCCTGTTCTTCGTAGTACTGAGATTATTCAGTTTATCTTCTTTCACATACTAATACTCACGACTCCGATTTAGGTTTAAGCGCGCTTTTTGTGCATCGCTTACTTTGACCATAAATAATTGTCTGTCCGATCAGTCTGACAAAAACTTTTTGATACCTTATTTTACATACATTAATGTATCGATTTATAAAAAAAATATCGATTTTTTGAAAATTCTAAAGAAGAATCCTTAAAGAAATAAAAACTCATAATTCATTAAGATAGACCATAAGACAATAATCTAACATATCTTTATATACTATCTCGCTACATATTTGCGTCTTACAGGACAGAATAAAAAATGCGTATAAACCAATAAAAAATAATATTAATAAGTGTAAGCTATTTATTAATGTGATGAGCTCTTGAAATATTAACAATAATCAATTAATCTTAGAAGGGCTAATAAGAGCAATACCGCAGTTAACAGAGCGTAATTAATTAGTGTAATTTATTATTTATATTTACAGACGTTTCGGCTTTCCTTTAAGCCAGCCTCAGTGTATGAAAGTACATTTTTGCCAACGCTCGATGTTCAAATGGGTTTACGTTAATAATTAACATTATTAACGTTATATAAGGAAAAAAAAAATTAAAAAATAATGAATTAAAAAATTAAAAATTAAAAATTAGAAATTAAAAAGAAAAATTAAAAATTTTAAAAATTGAAAAAAAAAGTGGTCTCTCTTTTCACGAACGTTCCAACAGATCTAATTTGTCGTACCGCTCCGGCACTAGGGGTCCGGCTTCCGTGGAGGAACAATAAACACACTCATCGAAAGATTTATTGTAGAATAGAATAAAACTTTATAAAACTTCTACAGCGTAGTTATTTACAGCGTAGTTATTTACAGTATTCCTCGTACAGCGTTTATCGCTGTAATAGAATGACAGCATTCGTGCTGCCTGGCCGAACTGACTTCGATCCTGCTTCTGTCTTCCCGGCTTTTATCCTGATCGATTTCGGCAAGGATCGGAGTCAGCGCTCTTAACTAGGTTGCTGCAGTCGTGTTCCTCGAACCGGCCGCGCAATCGGGTGGCATGATTGCTAACCGCTATTGTAAGGAGTGTTACGAGTTTTGTTTTAATGTGTTTTAATCTGTGTCAGTCTTCTTTTATTATATTGTTTAATATTTAATATTTCATAACAGTATTCTTGGTCTCCTAACAAATTAATTACAGTATTGTGAAGCGATGGGATACACATATCTCATAACACAGCCATTCCGATGAAGGAATTTTTAATGGCTATCAATATGATTGTTGACTTCACTTATTTCACATTCAACAAAAAATATTATAAACAGATTTTCGGAACATCTATGGGCTCGCCGCTGTCACCAATTTCAGCCGATATAGTGTTACAGGACATAGAGGAAGAGGCTTTCGATCGCTTACTTGTTGATCTTCCGTTACTTTAGATACATTGATGATATTCCGCGATATTCTACTCGCAGCTCCAATGAATTCTCTTGACATCTTTTTAGAAACGTTCAACTCATTCCATGAAAGGAAGCTGAAATTCACTATGGAGATTAGCAGGGGCAATCGTATCTTCTTAGATGTTAGTTTGATCGTCGAGAATAGAATAATTATTTTTGACTTTTTTAAAAAACCTATCAACTCCGAAAGATATTTGAATTTTTATTTCAATCATTCTATTGAACATAAAAAGGAGGTTGTCGTTAATTTATTTGACAGAACGTTATTGTTATCTCATCCACGCTTCCAATCAAAAAATCTAGCGGAAATTATTAATATTTTAGCTAATAATGGTTACCCGTTAAATATAATTTTTTCCATCATCAACAATCAGATAAAATATCTTTCATTTACTAGCATAAATGAACGATTTAAAGAAACTTTGGATGGTGACAGTGAAGTCTGGCAGTTTTTTACGATTCCATATGCCAAAAGTATATCAGAAAAGTTTAAAAAAATAGCGAAAAGATACAGTTTGCCTTTGCATTTTATAATTCGCTGGATAAATACATGAAAACAGGCAAAGATCAATTAAACCAGTTATCTCGATGTGGCGTGATCTACAAAATCAATTGCCAGGACTGTGATGCTAGTTATGTGGGTCAAACAAAAAGATTATTAAAGACTAGAGTCAAAGAACATTTCACAGATATTAAAAAATCATCAAGCTCGCCTTCTGTGATATCAGATCGTCTAGAAAACAATCATGATTTTGACTGGGAAAAAAATATACATTTTAGAACCGTCTTGGAATAAAAGAATTGTCTCAGAAATGATCCACATAAAAAAGCAGCAGTCTGGGATTAACAAAATGATACAGATCTTTTGCCTGAAAATTAATCAATATCTCATCTCCAAAATAACCTCCCCACTACTCTCATCTCCCTTTCCCTTCCTTTTCTTCGAATTTCTGTTTTCGTGTGTTCTTAACTGTCGCTTTCGTTCGCGGCTCATTGCACTCTACATTCTCGTTAACAACAGATCGAATTGTAACTTTAATTGTAATTGTAACGTAATTGTAACTAAAAAGAAAAACAAATGTTAACGTCGAAAAATTCTACACAGACCGTCATTTCACAGGTAACTGCAAAATAATCTTAACGATCCATATTTTCTGTTTTCTTGTTGTTTGTTTTTTATTATTTATTATTTATTTTTTATTTTATGTGTGACATAAGATTTTTATTTCAATTCATGCACTTTATTTACTTTCTATTTATCTTTTTAATTTTTAGCTAACTAAAGTTTCGATCGTAATCGTTTCAATCTCTATTTATCTAATACATAACTTTCATATTTGACTCACACAAGAATCTTACACACTGACTATCATTAACTGAGGAATGAAAGAAAGAAAAGAATAATTGACGTACAGCCTCTGTACCACTGTAAATAAACATGGTACACACATAACATTCCACGAAAAGGAAAGCAGATGGGAATGACGATTTCCATAATACACCGGACGTCGTACTAATACTTAAGATGTGAAAGGTACTGCTGAGATTAATTGATTTGCGAACAAAATAATTGCGCTCCGACAAGAACTATTTTTTATTAATTAATCGCTGATGATGACCTAATCAAGGTCGAAACGTTTGAGTTATTGTATTGTTTTTAGAAGACATAAATATTTGTTAGCACAAACATCCTGCTCGGCTTTTATGCTCTTCTTTATTCACTTTTAAAAATTAAAGATTGAATTAAAAATTTATAAAAAAAATTTAAAAAATTGACTTAAGTTAATAACAAAACTGTAATTTTCAATTTTTTGTCATTTTTCTTATAAATTTGACCAGTAAATCCTTCATTATGTTTATAATTTAATTGTGAAAAAGAATTATAAAATCTGTAAAGGCAATTAGAAAAATAGCGTTTTTAAAAAAATCGCATTCTATTGATAAAACAGACTTTAGGATTTCTTTAACACCTTGTACTAATGAAATAATTGTTTTAGATGTTTTGCGTATAAGCTCTTTTGTACGCAGCATATTACACACTTAGCGTATTGTACACAGCGCATTGTATACACGTGTCATTTTGTGTACATGATCATAATTCGCACATAACATGCTGCACATATGTACATTGTGCATAGTTATAGTGAACACTTATCTTCACAAAAATTTAATACTGGCAATATTAAATTGGTTAGTCATTAATTACTTATTTTGAATATTAAGAACACTAACAGCTCAACAATACTCAACAATACTTGCTCTTAATACTTATTCTTAGCATGATCATGTCATAAATTGTCACGGGTACAATATGATCGTGGGCGCAATACACTATGCAATATTGTCTCGTGTACAATACGCTATGAACAATACTATTATGTACAAACATACTGTAGATAATTGTTTTGTAGGCAAACGGAACCTTCCCGCAAAATTTAAAAGTGTATTATAAAAAACTACTATCATCTGATAGAAAATACTTTCTAGTTTGTATGTGTGTTTGTAAAATTTTACTTTTAGCTTTTATTTAAGAAAAAATATACTAAAACAAAGTAATATTGAATAAGTGTAAGTATAAGATAGTAGCAGCAGTCTTCTCTATTAATTACAAAAAATTGCAACAAATCATAATTTAATCCAGTCAGAAATGTAGAGTTGATTCAATATCGATACAGTTGACAATAGATTGATTTGATATAAAGTCGATATTCTTACAATATTAACATAGTTGATTCGACATTGAATCAACTACCCAGTAAGAAATTATATACTCTATATTGTGTTAACGTTGCGGATGGTAAGTGGAACGCATCCTATAAAGTCGGTCTCGCGCCATGATATATCGCGCATGCACACAATCATAAATCTTGCAATTTCTACAAGATTAAGTAATATTACAAAAGAGATTCGTCAAAGATAAAAAATTACAATATATACAATATCGATGGAACTTGATGGAATATCACACTAAAAGGATAAGTGTCAAAGTAAACTGAGAAACCTGAAAAACGTACAGGCTCATGTAAAATCGTGATGTATTACTGCGGTTTCCCGCATCCCGTAAGATTGTTGTGACCAGTACGTTGTATTATTGTTCACATTCATCAGCACAAGATAAACTCTCGCCACTTTCGGCAGAAACCGAAAAATGAAACTGATGCAATATTTTATATCAGATCAAAATAAAAGAACATCAAACAATCCACTCCGGACGAACAATGGCTGCGTTCAGCAGAGAAAGCAGCTTATAGCGTTTTTCATTGGCAGAACTAGTGCGCACTCAGTGCCCACTAAATGCAGAAATTCAGCAGCGCGTCCAATAGACGGCGTCGATTTTAATGCAAAATGCACTTAGTGCGCACTAATTCTGCCAATGAAAAACGCTATTAGTAAGGGCTTTACGATGATTGGATTACATTTTTAGATCTAGAAGTATAATTTATGATTGTGTGCATGCGCGATATATCATGGCGCGAGACCGACTTTATAGGATGCGTTCCACTTACCATCCGCAACGTTAACACAATATAGAGTATATAATTTCTTATTGGGTAGTTGATTCAATGTCGAATCAACTATGTTAATATTGTAAGAATATCGACTTTATATCAAATCAATCTATTGTCAACTGTATCGATATTGAATCAACTCTACATTTCTGACTGGATTAAATTATGATTTGTTGCAATTTTTTGTAATTAATAGAGAAGATTGCTGCTACTATCTTATACTTACACTTATTCAATATTACTTTGTTTTAGTATATTTTTTCTTAAATAAAAGCTAAAAGTAAAATTCAATCAGCAAAAAGCGCTTACTAAGCTGCTTTTTCTGCTGAACGCAGCCAATGAGACTTATCGAAGTTTTGTGAGTTTTATGACGTGACATGACTCGCTGCATGTCATAGTGGAAGTAATTCCACCATGCTGTATGTTATAGGGTTTAGAGTGCATTCGAGAAGCGCGAAGTCACACAAGCAGCGCCGCTTGTGGCGCGCTTTTAAACGCGGATCCATAAAAATTTTTTACAAACGATTAATCCTACAAACACAATATAGAATATATAATTTCTCGTGTGCATCATTTTATTCTTGTTTGACATTCGATTACAACGAAGATGACATGATGCTTGCGAACGTTGCGGACGTTAAGTAGAACGAACCCATACTAACCACAGATCTTCTTTTATTGTGATTATTAACTTACTTTTCTTCATATTCCTATTTATTTATATATAGTTCTAGTTATATAGTCCGCTTGAATTCTTGTGTTCTTCTAACAAATAATATTTCATAACACAAATAATTTCACAAATAATTTTACATTTAAAAAGTAAATTTTTCTGTTCTACATTACTATATAATATACTCAGATAGCCAAATTTAAAGAGATAGATTTTGAGCAGAGTCTGTCATAAATTTCAGATGTCAAAAAAGTACCAAATTTCACACAGATCTATAATATTTGATGTCTGTTGCTAATCTGACAGAACTTGTTGACATTCTATTTCAGATTGGCGATAGAAATCAAACAAAACCTGCTGTCAAAATTTGACTGGTGGCAGAAATCGAGCAGGATCTGCGTTGTCACTGAATACTTCAAAGATTGCTGCTAAGTAGTATCCATTAATGTCCATTTCTCGTATTTAAAAATTTGTCGAGGTCTCTATACAGGGTGGACCATCTGAAGTGATCCAGTCAAATAYYTYRAAAACTAGTAGGGATAGGGAAAAATGTTTCGTATGAAAAGTTTAGGGTTACAAGGGGGAAGTATGGTACTGACCTTGAAAAATCCTTGGAAGGTCATTTTGAAGGTCATTCAGGGGTCACGATGGT
>JANQDE010000225.1:59192-73505 GCA_037157785.1 Cephalotes varians | reverse complement strand
AAACATTTTTCCCTATCCCTACTAGTTTTCGAGATATTTGACTGGATCACTTCAGATGGTCCACCCTGTATAATTGAAATCTATCGAAATTAAGGCATGTTATAATTATTTCTATTATTATTTATACATACACTTATTAGTGCGAGATGTGATTGTGATTTTGTACTAAGGAAGCTAACAAGCATAGTAGTTAGAAAATGATCGCTGATGTTAGTACAGAGAAGAAAGGTTACGATATTTTTATGATTTTAGAACATATTCTTCAGAATATATTCCCAAAATCTAAT
The DNA here is from genome assembly GCA_037157785.1 of Cephalotes varians. Lineage (NCBI taxonomy): Eukaryota > Metazoa > Arthropoda > Insecta > Hymenoptera > Formicidae > Cephalotes > Cephalotes varians. The sequence continues at coordinate 73,218 of JANQDE010000225.1, read as the reverse complement.
GTAAACTAATTTTTGTTAATGTAAATTAATTTCTGTTAATAAAATAATTTAATAGTACTTAATTTTTATTTATTATGTTTAAAATTACTATTTTAAAAATAAATAAAATAGGAAAAGGACATTTTCGAAGATCTTTCAAAGATCTAACAATGGCGTCACAATTATACTTATAAAATATTATAAGAGCAGCAGAGTCTGCTCGATTTCTACCACCAATCTATCATTAGGTTCTGTCAGCAGGTTTTGCTTGATTTTTAGTGTCAATTTACTGTCTTATTATGTGAACAGATTTTGTTGACAGACTGGTAGCAGAATGGGACCGCAATTGATGTCAATTTGTTGACATTTTCTGACCAAATTTCCTGCCAGTTTGTTGACATTCTGTTAACATTTTGCTTACTGGATACATATATATAAAACATGTTACTTATTTACCCCCGTTTTTAATTATTTATCCTTTTTTTTTCAATACTTTATATAATTATATTGTTTAATTGGATAAAGTTCCGAAAAGCGGAACCTCCATTCTTTTTGAAACTGAATATATTTACGTATTTTGGCGCGCTAATTACGAAAATGATAGTGAAAGTTGGCGCAAATTTGATTTTTATGGAAACTATAAAAAACTCATAAAAATTATGATTTTTTCATGTTTATTTTAGGAAATACAAAAAATTTTGAAAAATATTTTAAACAAAAGTTATAAATCTCATCAAAACACATATTTTATGTCCTATGCATTTTTGTCGTATGATTGATAGTTTTTGAGAAAATTAACGATGAAATAAAAAAACCTCGTGAAACTGCACAATGTTGGACCTAACGTTACCCCTAAAGCAGGGGGAGAATAAGGTGGAAGTCATTTCGCGTGGAGAGTCGAAAACCCACGTGGAATCATACAATCGTGGACTTAGCTTCGCCCCGAAAGCAGGAAGAGGGTGAGGTGGAAGTCGCTTCGCGTGGAAATGGAGCTTCATTCCGTTCGTTTATTTTGGTTTGGCCTTGAATATCTTACGCTATACTGAAATTTATTATACTTTATTAGCTTCAATAACTTTCTCGAAAATTATCAATCGTACAACAAAAATGCGTAGAACATAAAATGTATGTTTTGATAAGATTTATAACTTTTGTTTAAAACATTTTTCGAAATTTTCAGTATTTCTCAAGATAAACATGAAAAACTATAATTTTTATAAGTTTTTAATAATTTTTACCATAAAAATCAAATTTGCGCCAACTTTCACTATCATTTTCGTAATCAGCACGTCAAAATACGTAAGTATACACAGTAAAAAAAAATGGAGATAATCGCTTTTCGCAACTACCCGTTTAATTAATTGAATATTTTCATTCCAGACTCCCAAACTTAATTACTCTCTGTAGGATATCTTCTCATGTTATATTATATTTAAACGGTTCTATTTGAAAACCGTACGTATTAATCATTTGACTTTCCTTTACTTCTTATCATAGTTGGTTAGTCTATATATACTACTTTTTATTATTATCTTTAATGATTTTCTCTCTTCAATGTTTGAATTATGTTATTACCTACAAAACATGTTATTTGCAAAAAATTACTTTATATTAGTTTTATTTACAATTTCATTTGTTATATTCTATTAACAATTAATTTAAAATAAATTTGTTGTTTTCATTGAGTATCATAATTTGTTATGGATTATATTGGGTAATGGATAACCTAAATTTTGTTGTAATAATTAATTTTTACTTTGCCTATAGACAAAATAAATATTAAATATGCTTTTCCTTTTTCCTTTATGCGCTTTTTTCTTTTTTGCAAGCAACACAAAAATCACAATTTTTAAACGTCGTTGTTATGTTGTTATGTAGCAATTTGTACGTGACATATTGATTTTGACAAAAAGATTTATTACTACAAGATGTCTTGAAATCATTTAAAAATCTTCTTTTCTATTAAAAGTAAAAGAGGTTATATGACAATAGCATATGGAAGGTAAAAAATAAGATAAAAAATGATGATTTTGTTTTCGGATATTGTTGCACCGACATCAATTTTTTTTTAAATTTTGTACATGCTTCATAAAAGTATCAACTTAGAAGTTGGGGTTAAGGGCGTAAAACATATATTATAATATTTATACTTTATGCACATTATACATACAAAAGTTGTGTTTATAACATTATATTTTAATTAAGGAATACATTTTTATAGATTACTTATTTTATTTATTTGTTACTTTTATTATTGTAAACAAAAATTTGAAAAATAGTAACAAAAATCTAAATTTTTTGTAAAGGTACTTCAAGTATAAAAATAGTACTTAACACGCTTATTATCGAGATCCATTGTAATAACTGTATGTGAAAGTGTTACAAATGAATAGCAAAAGTTTAACACTTATTATTTGAACTGTATTTGCAGGACTCTTATTCGTATATTTCTTATTCCTACTTTGGATTTCAAGTTGCAATACCACAGTTATCTCTAGACAAAAGAGAGATTAAAATAAAAAGGTGAAAAATAATTAACTATTAAAAAAATTATATAGCGGGAAAAAGTAGAAAAGAATCATTTAACTTTCATATCTTTTAAAATAGAAATTTTAAAAGTAATGTTTTAAAAGTACATATTTTTATTCTTCTCAGTTATTTATTAAAATTGCATTTCGAAATTAAAATTACAAAGTGTTTCAATGATTCACGATATTAAAATTTATTTTTTATGAAAATTTGTTTTTTTTTGTATCATTGTGGTAAATGAGCAATATATCTTTTGTAATTAATAAACAAATTGACATTCTTAAAAAACCAGCTTTTTTGGAATTTGAAATACGTTGCCCATCATTTTATTTTATTTTTTTACATATTATTTCTCGTCTTTTGCAGCGTTATAAACGTGGTTGGAATGAACAAGCCAAAAAAATAGTTACAAAAAAATTAATACTTCAAGAGCAACAAGATTATGTTTGAAAAAAAGTCCATAGATTACTGGAACTAAAATGCATGCTTAATTGTAGTTTGCACAACAGTAGTGACATCAATTTGTCAATTTTAGAAAAGAAAGAAGAAGAAAACTTACAATTTAATAAATTAATAGATTTAAATAATCATTTTCAAAGTGTGATAGAAGTTCAAAATGATATAGCTTTCGAAAGACTTTCTAATGGTTCTGATGAAGGTACAGATGAAAATGAAAATACATATGAAAGTGAAAGTACAGATGAAGTGAAAATATTGATAAAAGTGAAAATACAGATGAAAGCGGAAAGGAAAATGAAAATATAAATAAGAGAGAAAATACTGATATGATGAAAATATTGATATGATTTTTGTGAATGATGAGCAAAAAGAAAATTATGTAATATCAGCTTTATAAAAGTGGGCTTCATCAGATGGTGTTATTTCTATGTCTAAAATAGATGAATTGCTTGCAAAACCGACTTGTATTTAATAATTTGTCTAAAAGTTATAAAAGTTTACTGAAAACTATTAATATACATATTATACAATTCGAAAATGGAGGATAATTTTGGTATAGAGGAATTTAAAATTATTTAGATGAACTTAATTTAACAGATTACTTGCAAATAAAAGGAAAAATTGAAACAAATATTAATACTGTATAGTAATTTGGCGTGTCCGCAAAATGTCTTTTTATTAATAACTTATTTACAAATCTTTTTTAGTTTCTGAATGTTAATGGCCCTGAAAAGGGCCGTTTGTCCGTTTTGGTGGCCCTGAAAAGGGGCGTTTGTCCGTCTTCTATCTTCGAGGACACCAGGTTATCCTGGGAAGAGTTCTCGTTACTCGAAGTCGACTCTTAACYGCTGGAGGAGATCCAGGCGGAGTATAAGAGAGGGTAGGAGGAGATCCTGGCGGAGTATAGGAGAAGATGGGAGGAGATCCTGATGATCTACTCGATGATCTCGGCGACGGTGATCTTGTCGATGTAGATCTTTCCGGTGGTGATCTTGATGATGGTGCTGGTGATTCCCACTGGCTGTCAGTATTCGTCCACTGCTCCGTGTAGTCCGGCTGGTGCTGAATTCCTCGGGTTATCCTAACCACTCGAGGCGTCTGCGTCTGTTTGTTCCATCGCTCCGGTGGAGGCGGTGAGAGAAGCGAAGAGACCTTCCAACGAGGAGAGGTTGGACGCCAGATCCGTGGATCCCAGAGGTGAAGGACTTCTTTCGGTGGTCGAGTCTTCCGAGCCGATGAAAGATCCAAGAGGATGAGCTTCCAGGGTTGGTGGACACTCTGTAGTCCTCTCGGAATTGGTGGAGAAAAATCTCCGTCGGATTCTTCGGAGGAAAGCAGGGTTAAGCCGTCCAGGAGCCAGCAAAAAAGGTTAAGTACTACTCTTGGCATTAATATCCAAGAGYCTCTTGTAATCCAAGAGTGACRATCCCTCGTTGGGCAGGTCTATTTATTTCTAATCTTGTCATTTCTTGTATTTGAGAAGATATGACATCTATCGGCTTCTATTATTTTTAATTTATTTGCATGAAGRTAGTTGCAAATATTGTGAAGATTGYYGCTCAAGATTTTCGCGYGAATYTTCTATTTTTCGGGTGTTCTAAATTAATTGTGAGATCTTAAAGATCGCCACATGTAAACTCCCTTTTTCGGAATTCAAAGAAAAAATTTTGGCCTATTTAACCCATTAAGTCCTGAATGAACGTTTTTTCATTGCATTTTTCAACGGTAGTATTTTCTAAAGAAAAGGATTGTAAAAAATTTTAAAGTAGGCATTTCTGACGTGAAATTAACTGAACTTTCAAAATCTAATATCAAATTTTCCGGAAAATGCACCTGTAATAAACTATATATGGTTTTTTCCAGAAAAAATGCGCATTTTTTAACTTTTTTTTTTATCTCGTGTTTTCACATTGAAATCATTTTAGAATTCCTGTTTGAATTAAAGAAATCACATCCTCGAATGTTAAACTTTAAATTGTGTATGTGAGCATTTCTCAAAATTTAATGCGGAAGCAACCAAAATGGCAGTTTAAACGCGGAAAAATCGTCAAAAACTTCAGAAATTTTTTATTTGAAAATGATGAACTTTTGAAAAAAATTTTACTGAACAAAAAATTTTTAAAATTGATCAAAGAATACGCTGTTATTTTTTTAGAATTTTTAGAGGACTTTTTTAATTTTTCAAAATCGCCAAATTTGAGAAATGTAAAAACGTCTCAAAAAATTCTGAAAAAATTACAGCGTATTCTTTGATCAATTTTAAAAACTTTTTGCTCAGTAAAATTTTTTTCAAAAATTCATCATTTTTTAATAAAAAATTTCTGAAGTTTTTGACGATTTTTCCGCGTTTGAGCCGCCATTTTGGTTGCTTTCACATTAAATTTTGAAATGCTCATATACATAATTTAAAGTTTAAGATTCGAGGACGCGATTTCTTCAGTTCAAACAGGAATTCTAAAATGATTTCAATGTGAAAACACGAGATAGAAGAAAAAAGTTAAAAAAGGCGCGTGGTTTTTGGAAAAAAACCATATATAGTTTGTTACAGGTGCATTTTCCGGGAAATATGATATTAGATTCTGAAAATTCAGTTAATTTCACGTCAGAAATGCCTACTTTAAAATTTTTTACAACCCTTTTCTTTAGAAAATACTACCGTTGAAAAATGCAATGAAAAAACGTCCATTCAGGACTTAATAGGTTAAGGATATCTCGTAGGAACTAGAAATGAACCATTTATTATTGCTATTTATTTTGGGAATTCTGATCCCAATAATGTACAAAAGTTTTTATAAGATTTTATTAACAATTTTATTAACAAAAACTGAAAATCTAATGATTGTAACGATGCACTCCGACAAGAGCATCGTTCCCAGCAGAACGACCGTTAGAAGATGTCTCGTCTGCCGGACGTACGGCGCGGTGCGTCAAATATTTTTTGAACTGCGGAAAATCGCGTAACCGACTCGCCGGCACCGACGCCGAACAAACAAACATGAGCGCCACCGATCATCTGCCGGCACTCCATGTCGCCGCACATCGCACAAGGGGGGAGTGTTCGGCAAGCGAACGAGCTTCGACGAAAAGCTCTGAGCCCCGAAATTTTTACGAATAAAAAGTCGATTTCCGCGGTCAGTCAGTCTGTTCGTCGGCCAGCAATCTATTCCCGCTGCGCTAACGAACCAGAATCTGCTCCGAATCCTGACGCTTCCGAGCCAAACCAAAGAGGTCGAGCGTACTCAGTCTCCGCCGAGCGCAAGATTTGTTGTCAAGTTGGGGGTTTTCCCCCCAAATTTAGGGGGTTTTCAATTGGCGCAGGGAAATTTGGGGGATATATAAATGCTGGGAATTTTTTTAGGAGAATAAATTTTTATCAATGACTACGTTTACACGGAACCCTTAATCAAATTTAATAACATACGTTTTACGACTGACTAATCGCAGTTACTCCATTCTTTAGAGGAATAGCCGTGATTGGCCAGTTTTATAACTATAGATGTTATTAAATCTGGATTAAAGCATCTTAAAACCATATTTAAAGCTTGCGGCACACGATGCATGTTTTCTTGAAATAAGACTATGACAGATATAAGCGTATGGCACTTACTAAGCTGCTTTCTCTACTGAACGCAGCCTATGAATACCACCCCATGTTTATTAACGCGCGGCGCGCGCCAATGCGATTAAAAGTATGATCAACGTGATGCTACAAATATTTTGAAGCATTCTTTGATTGGTCAATTTGTAAAATTCTTTTGTTTGATTGGTCAATCAAATACTATGATAGCTGCGTTCTGTATGGACGCTCACGCGCTGTAAGCTTCATTTTATCTTTATCGCTCATTACCTGCAGAAAAAAGATAGAATGAAGCTTACAGCGCGTGAGCATTGGGAACGCAGGGAAAGCATTTGTAATGAGCCTTTGACTGCGTTTAGAAAACGCATGGTTGAGTGAGCGCTCAATAATTGTTGCCTATGATTGAAGTAGGCCTTTAGATGTAGAAGAATATATCAATAGCAACGAGCGCTTCAACCGTTGAGTTTTCTAAACACAGTCTTTCCCACCCTAAATTCAAAACTAAGTTACGAACAAACGAATATCAAATGATTGACATTTGTTTGTTCGTTTGTTAAAGTTGACATGGCCATATAGTATAATTTGTGACTAAAGACAAACTTTCTAATTAAATTTTAATTACAAGCTTTTAACTATGAGTAAAATTAAAAATGTGAAAGCATACGTTCAAGTTTACGCAAGGATGTGGGAAAATGATCTTGATTTAATGGGTAACAAATTAATAAAGCAATTTTTTAAATTACTGATTGTTCTTACTGTAAATATTTTAGATTTGAATTGGACCTGATCCTGCTGGATTTATCACAAAAGTGTATTGCAAATACTGTAAATGTACTTTAATAGCACACAAAAAAGATCTAATGGAAAAACAAAAAAACACATTGATCGCAAGAAGTTCGATGTAGAAGCAAAATTATATAAAAAGATAAATTTTATTGTGAACAAAAGTGTGGAACAGAAAGACGCTAAGTGTATTTATTGCTGAGTGTATTTCATCTGTGGAGACAATAGATCATCTCTCTGAATTGCTAGCACAAATCGACCCCAAATCACAAATATTATCAGATTTTAAGATACATAGAACAAAGTGTTCTATGATATTAAAAAATGTTGTAGCTTTCTGCTTGCTGGATAATTTAGTTCAAGATGTTCAAATAGTTGACTCATTATTTTCTGTAATTATTGATGAGAGCACTGATGTAGCTAGTGAAATATTGTGTGACAATGATAAAGTACTTCTCTAATCAGCGTAGAAATATTGTAACTACTTTCTATAGATTGATTTTAATATTAATGTAATGCTGAAAGGTTATTTAATGCTGTTAAAGACCAGTTAATAATTGATAATTTATGTATTAATAATTTAATTGGAATTGGAATGGAGCTAATGTGATGGTGGGTCATCATTCTTTTGCAACTTTATTAAAAGCAGTTGTCCCAGACATTATTGTTGTAGAATGTGTCTGCCATTCTTTACATTTATGTGCTGAATATGCATGTCGAGAACTTCCTAAATGTTTAGAATTTTTAGTTAGAGAAATTCATTCACATTTCTCACACAGTCCGAAAAGAATTGTAGAATACAGAGAACTTTATTTAAATCTTCAGGACAAAATTCCAAAAAAAGTAACTAAACTGACAGGAACTAGATGGTTGGCAAGGAAGAAAACAATAATCATAACATTAGATCAGTGGGATGAATTGTATATTTTTTTCAAAATGGCTAGTATAGAAGATAGATGTTTTAGTGCAGAAAAGCTTGTTAATATTATGGATATTGTCTAGCTTACAAAGCTTATATGATATTTTTAAAAAGTATACTACAAGTTATTTGTAAAACAAATCTTTTGTTTCAAAGCAATGATGTTTCTCCATTCATTCTATTTCAAGATCTTTCGTTATTTCTTAAGAGTATGTTAAAAAAAATTGTTGTGCATGATCAGTTGAAGAAAATTTCTGATGAGCAGCTTGTTAATTATGATTTTGAGCAGTATCTTATGCACGCAGATTCAATGTATTTTGATTATGAATTTGATCTAATCGCTAAAACATTGATACCTCAAGATAAAGAGAAACGTTTAAAAAAGGTATAAAAATTTTATCGTACAATTTTGTAAACAATTACAAAAACAATTACCCGATAATTTGGCTATTTTAAAGCAAATTAATATTTTTTCTCCGGAAATTGCTACATCACAAAATAAACCTAACGTTATCAATATAGTTAGGTCTTTTAATAGATTTCTTATTGATATTTGTCTGGAAGAATGAGAATGTATTTCGAATAAAATCTGAAATGAAACAGATAATGTGGTAAAATTTTGAGCAGATGTTTATAATGATAATGATAGCGTTAGAAATTATAGATTTAAAAATATAGGACGTTTAGTTCTTGCATTGTTATCATTACCGATATCGAATGCTACAGTCGAAAGAGCATTCTCTATCTATAATGTAATAAAAAATCACATTAGAAATAAAAATTATCGCTTGACATTATGCAAGCAATAATGATGATCAGATACTATCTAAGAATTGATAATATATTATGCGCTAATTTTAAGCCAACAGAGGCAATGATACAAAAATTTAATGTATCTATGTACGACCATAAGAATTAAAAACAGTGTAACGAAATTAACCTCTTTTATGAAGTTATGGAAATAAATGATATATAAATAAAAAATGGTTTATTCACACGTATTTATATTTTTAAGGAGAGAAAAAAGGCTAATGAGAGTCCACGCTGTTGTTGTAGCGTCTAAGTAATATTTACAGTAATTTTATTGTAAAAATCCGGACGTTTCGGCTCTGGTTCGAGCCATCCTCAGCGGTAACATGAATGAAGAGACTCACGTTCTATGACCAACACGGCAAAACGAATTCCATCGGCTGACAGGCCGCAAGATGTTTCGTGTGAGTTCAAAGAACGAGAGTTTACAAGGTCGCAATTTTTTCATGAATATAAAATTGACACAGTAATTATCAGTAAAAAGTCAATTACATAAAAGAATAAAATCAAGCAGAGATAAAAATACGTTGAGACCGCACAACAGTTAAAGTTATAATGAAAACTCTCTTTCTTAAACTCTCGTTCTTTGAACTCACACGAAACATCTTGCGGCCTGTCAGCCGATGGAATTCGTTTTGCCGTGTTGGTCATAAAACGTGAGTCTCTTCATTCGTGTTACCGCTGAGGATGGCTCGAACCAGAGCCAAAACGTCCGGATTTTTACAATAAAATTACTGTAAATATTACTTAGACACTACAACAACAGCGTGGACTCTCATTAGCCTTTTTTCTCTCCTTCGAAATCTGCGAGTCTTAGAATTGTTCTTAGTTTTTTATATTTTTAATTTCATTAAAATTTTCATTTTTAAATAAAATAAATATAGTTATTGCTGTTTACTCTTTTTTGTGAAAATTAAGATTTAGGGGGAATCTGGGGGAATTTCAAATTCAATCTAGGGTGAAAATTTGGCTACGGGTTGGCAACACTGGCCGAGCGTTCTCGGCAGCTTGCTCGCTTGCTTTTCCAGTTATCTGGCTAATCAATGTACAGGGGTTGGATTCTTTGTTCGGCACTCACAGAGGAAGAACGCGTGTATTAAGGAAACATGGATTTGCCATGAAGACAGTTTTGAGTTTCTTCAATAATACGAGCATAGAAGCTGGATGCTTCTTTAAAAATTAACACTGTCCCGGTGTAGACTGAAGGAAGATCTGCTACAGCGGATTATAATATTTTTTAGAAAGAAGAAATATCGTGAAGGATGGCCATCTTAAAATTATAAAGCCGTTAAACTACGACGGTGGAACTACGCAGTGGGAGACGGCCATATTGAGGATTCGAGAACGGTTACTGATCGAAGCTGCCTGGTTATAAACGAGCCGATATCTGAGATCCCTGAAATTGATCAATCTCCAGAATTGGAATAGATCTCTTTGGTTTATATATCCGAGTTGATCTCGATAATAATATAATCTGGATCCGGGGTGAGTTTCCATATCAGTACAACATCTTTATACTTGGAATTGCCTTGAATATAATATATCTATGTGATTGCATCAATTTTACTGTGCGCAGCTTATATGCTTATATAGTTTATTCTAAAGTTATTCTTTTTAAAAGTTACTATACTAATAATTGCAAGAGTTTAGTTTTTATGCAAAAATTTCTATGTTTAATACCTAAGAGTTATATTAATTAATTACTACTCTATGAGACTTTGTCATATTATATGTAATGATAAAATCTATCACCTAATATGGATATGTTCTCTGTTGGCTAGTGATTACGATATTTCAATACTTATTTATATAAAATGTTTCACATACTTCAACCCGGTTCTAAGTTTTCTCCTCCTATGTAAGAACACATGATTACAAACATAGAATATATTCTCATTACGTTTATGTTATATATTGAGAAATTTGATGAAGGCTGTTCAAACTAACGCTTTGTCTTACGATTCTTAATTATAATAATATAATTGATAAAGGGCTACGTACCAAGCTAGATATACTTACTAATAATATGTCAAATACAAAAGCGTACCAAAGTAATAAATATACAATTTAATTTAAATTATCAAACGTTTCAACCCACATCGAGTCATCTTCAGTGAATACAATAAATTAATAACAGGAGCCAGTAAAAATACGTTAAAAATATAAATAAAAATAATAAAACTAAAATTACGGTTGAGAACAAGGTCAAGTAAAATCCGAAGAGTCACAGTATAAAAATATGTTTGGAAACATGTGAGCAGACAACAAATTTTGCGGCGTCATCATTATAAAAAAGAAATTTTCTTATTCGATGGTAATTTATTTAATACCGCAGATACGGAAACAGATATTCTTACGTAGCAGAGAGTTAGGCCGCATTCTTCTTGGAGATGTGTTGCGAGCATGTTGACAAATCTTGACAAAGTTATTATAGGACGACTTTGAAATATGCACTCCACTCAAGGTAACGGTTCTACTTGTGATTGTCGGTTGTCAAAAATCAATTAATTAGCCGAAAAATCTGTATCTAATTGCAAACCCAAAATTTATTTTAATATTGAAAATTGGAACGTATTAAAAAGGAACTAATCTTTGTCAAAAACATACCTTAAGTGGAAAGCACAACGGTGAACGAATACAAAAAATGTTAAGAAACGGTTGCGTTACAAAAAATCCTAAGATAATATCGAAGCAAGTAGCGGTTCTGAGTACTGGCTATATAGTGAGAACGAATTGCCAAGGGAATGGAGAATAAGGAACTGAAGAAAAATCAGAAAGGAAGGAGAAAATGATGAAAAACGAGGGAAATGGAAATTAGGAAGGGGAAAAAAGATTAAGGATGGGGAGATAAGACGTAGGGAGTAGATATGTGTCACTTTGTTTGTTTAATCCGTTCAGCTGTTTTTTTTTATATGGACCATTTCAGAAATTATTCTTTTTTGATATGATTGTTCGTTGTCCATAATTTTAATGTTACCCCATTCGAACTCATGATTGAAATTAAGTCTGTGTTCAGAGATAACGGAAGGAGAACCATTTTTTTTATTAATATCTGAGACATGTTCTTTAATCCTCGTGCGCAATTGTCTCTTAGTCTGTCCCACATAAGAGGCGTCGCAATCATGACAAGTTATCTTGTAGACCACTCCTAGATGTGATATTGGATCCAAACTATCTTTGCCACATTTTATAAAAGTGTTAAGTGTGTGAGGAATGGTGAAAGCTATGTCATAACCGTATTTTTTTATTAATGGAATGAAACTTTCCGAAATGGAATTCATGTAGGGGAATGTGAAAAATTTTTTTCTTTCGGATGTTGGATCCGTTATGCTGTCAAATGTATTGAACACGGCCAAGAATTCTTTTTTAGAGTGTAGTAGTCTTAGTAGTGTAGTAGTCTTTTAGAGAGTGTAGTCTTAATTATATTGTGTGTGAGTGGAATACCTTCGATACTATTGTAGGTCTTGCGAGAAAGGAAGAATTTAAGGGGGACTCTGAGAGTTGGAAAGGTAATTTATTGCCTGGGAGCTTTCCTGCTTTACACTTTAGAAAGGCTTGTTTCTTTCTATGTTGCCTTTTTCTTGTTTCTTTTAGTTGTGCGCGGTTACTGTTTATTATAATTATTTGGTTGATTAATGTTTACAACTTTCTAAACTATTATTCAGATTATACGTTATAGGCAATTATTCACTTTAATTCCAAATATTGATAAGGCTTTTATCTCTTTTGGAGTAAACATTTAATTTGAATTGGTTTGTTTGGTAACAACCTCTGAACATATGATGGCTCTGAGAAGTTTATTTACTTGCTACTATATTCTATTGTAATACTCTACCTTAGTAATTCCTAAATGGCTCTTCTAGCAATATTTAATTATAGGGAAGAGTTTACTGATCAACCAATATATTGGACATAGACTTTATACGGTATTTTTCGTTCAACTCATTGATTTTTGGCTCGTGAATTTGGACCAACCATTTCAATAGTATTGATTGATACCAACATATTAAACCACTATACGGATTATTCATTATAAGCATGCATTTATTTTAATTTCAAATAGCGATAAGGCTTTTGCCTCGTTTGGATTGAGCACAAATGGATTAGCTTTGTTTGATAACAAGCTTGACCTATGAACATAAGTTGGCTCTGAGAGGTTTATTTATCTGCTACTATTTTCTATTGTAATACCCAAGTTAGTGATTCCTAAAGAGTCCTTCTAATACTATACAATAAATAAAATGGAAGAGTATACTGAACAACTAATATACTGGACATAGACCTCTTAAGGCAGTTATTGTTTAATCCGGTGGTCTTTAGCTTGTTAGCTTTGAGATCACTCATTTTAAGAGTTTTTGTTATACCAAGATACCTAATACTTAATACTAATTATATTGCTTACTACCAATGCCTATAATAATTCAGAAGATGCTACGCTTTTTCTTTCATGCCAATTGTGATATGCGTGTTACAATTTTTTTTTCCTAATCTAGTGAGCTGGCTGGCCTTTCCAGCTATAATTATTTTAAAGTTGTTTGGGGTCGATTAAGTTAGACCCAATACTAGCGATCACACTTTATTTACGGGATACTCCAATACATTAATCAGATAATTGGGTAGGTTTTCATTTAAATCCCGGTGTTCAATTATATTTAAAATTCGTAAAATTCCCGCTATCCACCTAGAGAGTCAGGGCCATTGGTATTATCCCAAAAAACTCTTTGATTTCTATCTATCACTGACCTGTCCCTTAATTGGTAGTGCTTGAGACTGCTTTGATTAAATACTAATACATTGGTTTGAGATCATTCTTACGGGGATTGCGATATAATAAAATATATATTGATGAAATTCGACTATTTCCCTTAGATGTCGGACCCCTTCTACCAGTTTTCCTATATATCAGTGCTCGGAATTAAATGCATATTTCAGGCCGATTTTCGAGGCGCAGCCCACCGTCCTCCCACTAC
>JANQDE010000225.1:44375-58337 GCA_037157785.1 Cephalotes varians | reverse complement strand
TGAGGCACAGCGTCACGTGAGCGATCGGCGGCTCGGCCGTCGAGCTACGAGCGGTAGTGGGAGGACGGTGGGCTGCGCCTCGAAAATCGGCTGAAATGTGCATTTAATTCCGAGCACTGCTATATATAATAACTAACGGTTTTTTACTTTATTCCAGCTCTGTGTGAAACCCAAGGATAATAAGTTATAAGAGTGATATGTAATTATAAACTACCATAAGAATATCATCCTTCCCATTCCTATTGTTGGTTTTCTCTTCTCCCTTAACGTTTAAATAAATTCTGTACAACTATATCCTTCCCTTATATATGGAATTTGTTTTCTTTTACCAGTATAGCTTTAAGTTGCTTCTTTGGTTTGTCGAAGTCTTTGAATTATTCCTTATCTGAATATAACCTTTTAAGTTACTTAAATTCATTCTTGAAATTTGAATGAATGCCATGGATTGGCACTATATAATTGATCATTTTTAGCGAATTTATTGTGAGCCATAGAAATTCAGTCAGCCGTATTAATTGTGAGCTATGGTTATGTTGGCTCCTTATTTTAAGCAGGTTTAGTTGTATTTATAGTCATGTCAATAATAGAAGATAATTAATATAAAAATTGATATTCCAAAGTAGCGGAGGGATTGGTTTGGTATTCCTTTTGACCTTTTGACTTCTGCTAAACATATTTTGTATAATATAGCACTGCCTAGATATTCTTATTGCGTTTTGTCATCAATTATACTAGTCTCTGTCAGCGACAATAAAAGAAGCCCTTGCATTCCGACGGGGGATGGGAGTGGCTTAAACACTACCTCGGCGAACGGTTTATCCATTTATTTACATTTCATAATTAACAAATAAACTGAATAATAGCTTCGTTACCCTGAATAAGCAGCAAGAGAGCTACGAGATCATCAATCAAAGTTTAATTGAAGCCTCGGGGGAGTGACCCTCCCATATTTGGTTATACTGCTGTAGCGACTATGAAGAAGAAACATAACGGGAAGAAAAGCAGACCCACTGAAGAAGGTGAGGGCCGTTCTCCTCCAAAATCAAATCTGACAGGAAACTCTCCTAAGAGGAGTAAACGGGAAGCCATCGGCAGGGAATTAAAAGAAAGTAGGGCTCAGGAGGAGGCCATGCTCCCCAGTGAGGTTGTAATGGAAGACGTGATAAACCAAGTAACTATAGAACTTGAAATGGACTCGGCTCCTTTAGTTAACGAACCGAATAATAGATTAGACCTTATTAAATCTCAAAAATCCAACAAGTACTCCTCGTCAAACTGTCCTCCATATCTGGTTCATGTGGAGTCCTTTGAAGGTAACATAAGCAATTTCCATCCCATGAGCTTGGGTAAGGTTTTGGCTGACTCATTTCCTGCCATAATTAACATAAAAAGAAGAGGTAAAAATCTAATAGTAATCAACTTTAAATTTAGTTTTAATGCGAACGAATTTGTACTTTCAAAGAACCTGCCTGATAACTGGATTACCTACATTCCTAACTATAAGATTGTGAGTTCTACTATTGTTAGAGGCGTAGACCTCAATTTGTCAATAGATGATATTAATAAGGGTTTAAAGTTTATGGATAGACCAATAGCAATAAAATCTATAACGAGATTGAAATATAGAGATAAGAATTACAATAACGAGCTACGAGATTCTACTTCAATTAAAATTGAATTTCTTTCTAATCTCCTCCCAGAATTTATTTCAATTTGGAACGTCAGATCAAGAGTTAGACCTTTTGTTAACAGAATGAGGAAGTGTTTTAATTGCTTTAAGTGGGGTCACTCTTCTGCTTTCTGCAGAAGTTCGCCAGTTTGTACGGGGTGCGGAAGAACCCATATATCAGACGCTTGCGCGGATAATTCCTTTTTATGCCCGGATTGCGGCCAATTACATCCTCTTTTTGATACTGAATGTAGCATTTTTCAGAAATATAAAGTTACTAATTATATAATGGCTTACTGCAATATTAACCAATATGTTGCTAAAAAGTTAGCTAAGATTAGAAACATAGTGAACTGCGAACAAGTCGAGAAAACTTTAAGTCTTCAACTTACCTGGCATGGAATAGTATTGACCTCTCTCAAGACGATACAGGATACATAGGACGGGCGTCGCAGTCTCTGACGTATCGTAGCACCGGAGATAGAAGAAGGAGTAAACGGAAGCCTCAGAGAGATAGGAATATATCCACGTCAGACTCGGGCCACTGGCCCTCTGATAACGATCTTAACGTAACATTGATTCCCAACTGTGGATATACGAACCCCAAAGATACAACTACAATTTCTAGTGGAAATAATGGTAACATTGAGAATGATACTCTAGAAGCTTCTTCTGATGTAAACATTAATATAGAAGAAATATTCCCTGCTCCAGGGTTATAATTAAAAACCTTTTCGATTTATACAATAGCAATAAACCTATTAATGAGAGAGAATCGGCGCTATTAAATTATGTAAAATTACTGTTTAGCAGATCAATGTAATAATACAACATAACTATTCTATCCAGGTCTTACTCCTTTGTTTCGACAATGTTAAGAATCTTACAATGGAACTGCAGAGGATTTATGGGGAAGTTTTCTGAAATCTCGGATTTTATATAGAGATTTGATATAACTTGTTTACAGGAGACCTGATTGAGACAATCTAACAAAACCTCATTCAAGGAATATATAGTATTTAGAAACGATAGGAATGATCTGAGAACGGGAGGTGGTTCTATGATTATTTGTAAAAAATCTTTAAACCCTTTGGAACATAGGATTAACTCTGCAAGCTTTCTCAGCTATGATATCTCGATAATATCTATTTTTGATAGAAAAATAAGTCAAGATAGGATTTATATTATTTCATTGTACAAACCCTCCAATATTAATTTTAAAATTTATCATTGGCGGGAATTTTTTGGTCTCATAGACTCTATTTCTTCGAATTGTCAAACGTTTATTTTAGGAGATCTTAATTCACAAAACAAAGCTTGGGGCTCAACTATATGCAACCCTTCTGGGAACTCACTTGATAGATTTCTCTTGGGTTTTTCCTATTACTTTCTAAACAATGGTATGAGTACCCGGATCTCAGTATGCAGAAATCATAAAAGTGTTCCGGACTTATCGTTAACTAATGCATTCAATTATTGCGGAATGGGGTTTTGAAGATAACCCTAGGGGGAGTTCCCTATTATAATTAATCTTGCTTGCAAGATTAAATCTTATTCGGAAAAAAGAATTGACCTATCCACTCAGAGATCCCATCCAAAACTGGTCTTGAATGATTTTGATAGCAAACGCTTTCCTGAAATTGTGCGGAATAAACTGAAATCTTCATCAGTTAATTTGGAATGCGAAGATCCTTTAAAAGATTGGTACAACAAAATTATAGAATCTGCGTTGCAAGCAGACGCTATTTTACTTGACGGTAGAGGGTTTAAAAGATTCTTTTCAAACAATTCAATAAATACATCTACATATAGCAATGCAACTAATCTAAATAAACACAACCGAAATCCTTGGTGGGATAAAGAATGTATTGATTTTGTAAATAAAAGAAAACAAAGTTTCAAGCACTTTATTAAAAACCCTTCAAGGGAAAGTTTATTAGAATATAGGAAGAGTTCCCAAAGCACTAGGAGAGAACTCAACAAAAAGAAAAGAAACAGCTTTAAAAACCTTGTTAATAGTTTAGATCTCTATCGTGGACCATCCAAATTCTGTAACACTATTAAGTCATTTAGAAACTCACACGTTTTTGAAAACCCAAGTGCAACTCTTGCTAAGAAACAAGATATTTTAGATAAATACATATCTAGATTTGCTCCGGATGGCATGGTCCTTCCTCTAGAAGAATGTAATAGAAGCTGCTATCCATCCTATTTTGATTTCAAAATTGATATATTAGAATTGAGGGAGATAATAGACTCACTAAAACATAAAAGCTCTCCTGGCTTGGATTTAATAAATAATACTATTCTGAAGCTCATCCCTGACACTGATTTGGAATGCCTTTTGGAAATTTTCGAACGGATCTTAAAAGGTAGAATTTATCCAGAATCATGGAAAAAGTTTATAGTGATCCTTCTTCAAAAACCGACAAAAGAGGATTTTAGACCAATTTCCTTGGCACCTTGTTTATTAAAAGTATTGGAGAGATTAGTCAAGAAAAAACTTGAAAAATTTATAGAACTAGATTACCTAATCCCGGACTCTCAGTGGGGTTTTAGAAAGGGAAGATCTTGTGAAGACTGTCTGGCTATTTTAAATCTAAATATTTATAACTCCTTTATTAAAGGTGAACTTCTGGGAGCCATTTTCCTGGATATAAAATCAGCATATGATAATGTATCTCCTACAATTTTGTTTAAAATGATAAATTCATTGAAAATCCCTTGGGGATATAAAAGATTTCTTAGGGAACTTTTAAGTGATAGATCCATTGAAATATATGAGTCAGGTATTTTCCAGGGTACAAGAGTTATTTACAAGGGACTTCCTCAGGGGTCGGTATTGAGCCCGCTACTTTTTAACTTGTATGTAAAAGATATACTCTTAAAGGTTCCTCACAATTGCAAGGTGATTCAGTTTGCTGACGATATTGTCATCTACTGACAAAGTAGGTCCTCAGATATAATCTTTGCAAGTTTGGCGGAGGCCTTTAACAATATAAACGCTTGGCTCCTATCTTTAAGTTTGGAGTTGTCGATCCCTAAGACGCAATTCGTCGTTTTTAACAGATTGAGAAAAAGATCCCTTCCTGATCGGTTGGTTATCGGAGATTACTCTATTAGCAGACTTAATTCGGCTAAATATTTGGGTATCAAACTTGACGCCGGATTAAGATGGCGAGATCATATTGATTTCCTCAAATCAAAAATAGCGAAATATTTAAATATATTGAAATGGTTAATGGGTAGAGGCTGGGGTATTGATTCGCTACAGGCTATTCACTTTATAAATGCTACAATCCTCGCTCAATTGACGTGGGGTGCTATTTGGTATGTTAATGCAGCAAAAAATAACTTAAATATTATAGAAAATATATTGGTTTCGGCTTACAAGTTTGCACTTGGTCTCCGAAGGAACTCTGCGAACGGGATATGCTGGGCCTATCTGGGCGTACCCTCTTTTAGAAGAATAATCACAAAGTTTAGTGACAGACTCATCTGTAAATCCTACCAACTATCCAGGGGTAAGATTATAAACAAAATCAAATTGATTGAGAAAAAGTTTATTACTGGTAAAGTTGCACGTAGAAACATCCCTTTTCTTATATTAAGATGGCCCGTGATTGAACCCAAATTAAAATTTTTATCTAGATTCCACATTCATCCTGTTTTTACGTATCCGTTTAAGAATAAATTCATCAACCTATCGATAGATCTTAAGTCTGGAGGGACAGCAAAAAACAGTAACAACCCGGATTCAGTCTTTTTTCAATTGGTTTCCGAACACACAGTTTCTACGGATGAATTGGACATATTCACGAATGGCTCGAAAATCATAGATAAAGATAACAAATCTCGAGTAGGTTTTGCCATCTACTTTCCTAAACAAGAGACCATTTACAAATTTAGTGTGAACGAAATGACTAGTTCATATATGGCAGAGGTCCTTGCCATAGATAGGGTGGTGGACATCTGTAGCTCGGGTGTTTGGCCTGTGATAAATATTTGCTCGGATTCGCTTAGCTTTCTACAAACATTAAACTGTTCTTCTACGTCCTTGGTTCCCGCCTCATTGGGAAAGTTAAATCAGACTGTCGCGGATCTCATTTATAAAATCAATAAAGTCAATAATTGGGAACTTAAAATTAGATTCACATGGTGCCCTGCACACATTGGTATTAAGCAAAATGAGAAGGTGAATTTGCTGGCCAAGGAGGCTTCAATGACGGGTACTCCATTTAATAACTATATAACCATTATGATTGTCTGGTTTTTTCTTTTTTTTGGTCCGAAGCGGAAGTATGAAGAGGCGTGGAGCGCGACTGATGATGAGACCTCTGATTGTTGATTGAATAAAACGAGATGAGGAAACCTCGCCCGCTGCGGGTGTGTATAGCCCTTAATCCTAGCGTACGCTGACAGGTCAGGATATAGTGTAGAGGTGGATATTAATAATTCGAGATTAACAATTCATGGATTTTATTGCACTCTCGCTAGAACAAGCGTCGCGATATCCGACGTTTAAAGCGGGCCCAATTGATCGTCCGTCCGGGCGTTCGGGGACATGTTGTCGGTGTTGTGACCGAAAGTGACTGAGCGGGCCTCGTGAGGCTTCCAGGTAGGGTCTGCGTTGCCCAGGTCGTCCGGGAGGAATTTGGCGTTGTGGTCTGTGTCGCCTGGTCCCTCTGGTGCGGAGTCGCTCGACGAGGGTCACTCCGGCGTGATGGGACCCACATGGGTCGTAGCTTCCACTGCGGGGTCGTCGGCTGTGTTGGTGCCGGTCGTGTGGAAGACGGTTGCGTCGGTTCGGGCCGTGTAGACGACGGCTGCGTTGATGCTGGTCGTGTCGCCTTGCTCCGCTTTGTCACCCGGGAGCTTGCCCTGGGTCGGCCTCCGCTCCGCGGGCGGCTTGGGTAGTAGCTGCCGCCTTGTGGGAGAGCCTGTGAGGGTCTTCCTTTTCCGCACCACCTCTCGGTGGGGGCGAAACTTTCGGGGATCTCTCGGAGAGAGAGACCTAAAAAAACGTACTGCAGGAGGCCTGAGGCGCTCTCCTGGAACGTGTCGTCGGCCTAGTTCAAGGCTCCCAACGACACGTGAGAATGCCGTAAAAAAAATTCTGATTCTGGGGTGCCTCGCGCCTCTTGATATACTGTAGGACGCGCGATTCTTCTTACGAGTTTGTTGTTCAACCGCGTCGCCCTCTCGGAGCGGCCGCGTGCACGTGCGGCGGCCTCGGCGTCTCGCGCCGGCGGCCGCGGCGGCTAGCGGCGGCGGCGGCTTCGCGTTTGTATTACTGATAGTGGCAATCCCGCCACACCATTAAGGATATCTTATCAAGCCTTCGGTTTGAATATATTGACATTGACAAAAGGTTCCTACTCGAAAAAGAGAAAGCGTCAGTGGGCAAATACTACCTGAATAATTTTACAGACGTTAAATTTAAATTCATAAGAAAAATCTTCAGTAAGAGGGAGGATTGTAAAAGTCTGAATAGATTAGTGACGGGATATTCATATACAAGAGTGTTCTTACATAGGATGAGATTAGTGGAATCCTCAATTTACAAATGTAATACGATCAATCAGGATATTAATCATATTTTCTGGGCGTGCCCTACATTAGCTAGAGAAAGAAAAGAAATGTATAAATCCCTAAGAGAATTAAAGTTACAAGATCCGTTTTCAATAGAATACCTGCTTGACAACCTCAATAGGAAAATTGCTGCAATTATCTGTAAATATATTAAAAAAGCTAATAATAAACTTGAAATCTTTTTGTAATGTTGTAATCTCCTGTTGTACTGGTAGTAAGGGGGGCTCCTTCCCATAGGAATTGCGGCCTCAACAAAATTGTTGATAAACCTGAATATGCAGTATGACCTGAGTGAAGCCAATTTGGTTCATAAGGAACTACGGCTGGACTTTTGGCCTGGAGAAGTCCGGCTCTTGACGAATAATAAAGCGTGGTGCAGTGATTGAGCATTCGGTCGGAAATCCACAGGCCATTTAAGAAGAAGAATGTACAGGGGTTGAGTGTTCTCCGTCTCCGCCGAGCGTTCTCAATTGTCAACCAGCCGTTCGACACATCCTCGGGATTTTCGACACGAAAACAAGGGTAGAGCGTTCTCAGTCTCTGTTGAGCGTTCTCGGTAACCGCACCGTCCTGGCACGAACCGCGCCCTAACCATTCGATTTCTTGAATTACGCGCCTCGCGCTCCGGATTTTCACACGCCATTAGTACGCACGCCTCGCGACCACCCACCGAGCATGAAATTCGCGCCCGCCCCTCAGCGTCGAAACTAATCCAGCCCATCGATCTGTGATCGATCACTGTTCCGATAACTGGCGTCGCTTCGCGACATGACGCGATCTTATCAAACTACGTGATCAGTAGCACGCTGGGCTATTGCCGGCCGAAACTCTCGCGAAATCAATTGTAAACTAATCGGCACCAGTTGCCGCCGTCCCTCGTCCGAATCTATTCATTGTAAATTATTCGTCACGAACTATCGTTGTCTCTTGTCCGAATAAATTCGCTGTCATAATATTTGTCGTCTAGTCGTCTCGCGCTGTCAAACTTGCTATAATAAATCTATATCCTTCATCTCGCGTTTTTATTGAATAAATTTAATTCTTTTATACGTTACCTCTGGCTAGCTTCTTTCTTTTCCCCGATCGCTTTCGATCCCTGGACACGATCTACGAGCTAGACTGTGCAATCGAGAGCCTGGTATTGTTTTATGGTTATATGCAAAATGAAAGAACTTATGACTTCGTCATCAGACATTATGTTTTTGATGCTCTAGCTAGAGAATTAATAAAATGCTGTATTGGTCATAACGGATTTGCTTCTTGCGAGAAATGGATACAATATGGAGAGAATGATTAAATTATAGACAGACGTATATTGATCTATACGCTCCCTTGAGAACCGATGAAAGTTTTAAAAATTAATTACAGTCTTGCCATCACAAAGGAATATCTCCTCTTCTTCAAATTGATACAAAAATAGTCTCTCAATTTCGGTTAGAGCCCATGCATTTGATATATGAAGGCGTGTTTAAAAGATTACTGGAAGTATGGAAGAATTAGATAACTCCACGGAAATTGCATTGGACTGTTGTAAACACAATTGTAACACAATATCTGATAGATTGGTTCGACTAGCTTCTTCTTGCCTTCAGGATTTCAACAGAAAAGATCTTTAAATGAATTACCATTTTACAAAGCAACAGAATTCCGTCGGATGTGCTTATACGATGGTATTGTAGTCTTTGCTTCACATATTGATAAAAATATTTATAAGCATTTTTTATTACTGCATTGCGGAATTTATATTCTTACAAGTCCAATTCTCTATAAAACTTTGAACAATTGGGCAAATACTCTACTCAAGACTTTTACACGAACACTTAGTCACACTATTTGAAAAATCATTCGTGGTGTATAACGTTCACTCCCTTTGCCATTTAGCACAAGAGTGTGATGAGCACAGTTGTTTAGATACTTTCAGTGCCTTTCGTTATTATGAAAACAAATTGAAAACAATTAAAAATAACCTTAAATCTGGTTTTCAACCTATTCAACAAGCAGCTAAACGTGAGATAGAACGAGGCAGCACAAAAATTACTTTTAGATTCTAAGATTAATAACATTATCCTTTTAAAAAAACGAGATATGAATGAAGATATTAACGGTGAACAATTTAGAAAAATTTCAGTAAATAATGTCACTTTTGAAGTAAATAAAAGAGATTTATGCTTCAAAACAAGTACAGGTGAAATTGTTGTCCTGAGAAATATCATTAATAGACAGTGTAATGTTATTTTTGTTGGAAATATTTTTACAAATATTTCTGATGTTTATACATATCCTATGTTCCCTTGGTATTGTAAAGGTGTTTGAATTAAATCAGGAAAGATTGGAGTTTACTTTAAATAAAATATTATTGCCAAATGTTGACTCCTATAAAAGATGAATATGTTTACCTTTACTTCATTCTATATCGTTTTATAAATAGCACATATCAATGCTTTATGATGAAATAAAACATGAAATTTTTATGTTTTTCTACATTATATATCTATATAATTATATACCTATATAATTTCTTGTTTATTATAAGCTCATTTATTACACAATGATATCATTGAAATATTATTTTTTAATTGTTTGCAAAGAAAAGAAAAATTAAATACATATTGATTGTTTTTTCCAGTTTGTTATTGTGAAATTTATAAACGAAGGTGATGATTGTGATGAGGAAGATGATACTGTATTTGAAGTGGCTCTTACCAAATGATTAGAAGAAAAATTAGATGAAATGATCACCAAAATTTCTTGGCCTCCTAAATCTGAAGAGAGTATTGCACTTAAAAAAGAGTTGGATACTGTCCTTTATGGCCGGTTTATAAATGTCGTTGTTTTAAAATTATATATGTATGTTGTTTCTTATTATGTGTATGTATTCTACAAATTAATTATAAAGATACTATTTTTAAATTGTATTTTCTAGATACACTTTTGAATGCACGAAACGCATGAAATAGATATATTTTATCTTCCAATTATGAAATGGAAAATGAATTTGGTCGTGGTAAACGTAAAAAAATTATGCGGCAGTTTACAGATGAGGATTCTTTCTCGACAAACAATGACTCGACAAAAAGAGTGAAAAATATTTTATCTTCTGATGATTCAGATTTTGGAAGAGAGGATAGTGCTAAACAGCAATTTGGATGTAAACAAGTGCTCCTTCTCCGCCGCTTATCTCTTTTCAATCACAAAATAATGAAATTGAAAAAGAAACTGATAATAGTAAAATGAAAAGAATTGAAATATTACAAAAAGATAATAAATCAGAAAATAAGAATAACAAAAGTTGACATCTCAAAATACGAAATGTAAAAATGATATGCTTAAAGAAATACGTCAAGCAAAAAAGAAACTTCAGTTATGGATAACAAATTCATAATAATAGAGATTGCAAGAACAAAAACAAAAATCTTTGATAAAAGACAATGTAAGTAAATCGAATTAAGTTCTATGTTGCATATATATATATATATATATATATATATATATAGTGATATAAGTAATTTAGTTGATGTAAATTTAATATTTTTATAGAAAAAGTTAGTATCAGAAAAATCAATTGTAAAAGAAAATATTGATCTTAATATCTTGCAACAAAAACTTTTCGAAAGTTTAGGATACGGAAAATGTTTCATCAAATAATGCATTTGAAAAGATAAGAGAAAGATCGATAAATATAAACACACCAAGTATCTCTAAAGATAATTATATTTATAAACATGATACATCTAGTGGAACATCATTAATATATCTGTAGCAGAATCACGTGAAATGAGTCCAATTATTGCTCATGTGACAGCATTTACTTCTATAACTTGTTCATCTAGATCAGGTTAGGAAAGTTACTATATTAAAAAATATTTTTCTAAATAATAATATATATAGGTATAATATAATATATGTATACAGTGTGTGTCAAAAATCAAATATATTGAGATATGAATATCTCAATATACACATATATACATTACCCAGATCTGAACCAAATCTGAAGAGACAGATTTTGAGCAGAGTCTGTTATAAATTTCAAATGGTAGAAAAACAACAAATTTTACACAGAATCTGATGAAATCGACAAACTGCTAGAAATCTGACAAAACTTGTTGATATTCTATGTCAACAGATTGACGATAGAAATCAAACAGAACTTGCTGTCAGAATCTGGCGGCAGACTGATGGCAGAAACAGAGCAGGATCTGCATTGTCATTGAATTCTTCCAAGATTGGCCCTAGATATCAATTAGTGTCCATTTCTCGTTTTTAAAATTTCTCGGGGTCTCTATAAACTGAAATCTATCGAAACTGAGGCATGTCATAATTATTTCTACATTAGTTATGCATGCACTTATTAGTGCGAGATATGATTGTGTTTTGCAAGGAAGCTAACAAGCATTAGCAGAAATTAGAAAATGATCGCTGATATTAATACAGAGAAAAAAGGTTACAATACTTTCATTTTAGTGTATATTCTTCAGAATATATTCTCAAAATCTGCTTTAATGTAAAATATATTAATTTTTGTTAATAAAACTTAATATTATTTAATTTTTACTTATTATTGTTTAAAATTACTATTTTAAAAATAAATAGAATAGAAGAAGGTCATTTTTGAAAATTTTTCAGTGGCAATGACGTCACAATTCAAATACTATGTGTTCGCGAGCGTTTCTTCGATTGGCTCTTAGAGCGAAAGAGACACCAAATTCCGATTGCGTATCACTCGGAACAGTACACTTTTGTTATTTTGAGACACCGGACACGGTGATTGAAGAGACTTCCTTTTCTTTAAGTCGCGTTACAACGAAGAATATTGAAAGCGCACTTCGCGTCGCGTATGATAATAGGATCGAACGCTCGGCGGATCCGAATGGTCCGCTTTACAGGAAGTTGCTCCGTCACGCGTCTTATCTCGCGCGTGGTTTCACAGGATTCTAACGCTCGGTCTTCCCGAGCACGCTCAGGAATTTCCCGATCCTCGCAAAGGGAGGTGGGCCGCCGAATCAATGATGAGAATTTGTCGCCTGACGTGCCAATCATTGGTACATCGTGCGACGGTTAGAGCCGCAAAAACAATTCCGCGCCCGGCACATAGGCCATTGTTATGACAGGCGGACAATAGCTTACGAGTGTTCCAATGACTTTCGAGAACGCTCTCGAACGCATGAGAACGAAGTCTCGCGAACACTACGCCTATAAAAGCAGCAGAGGCTGCTCGATTTTTGTCGCCAATATGTCATCAGATTCTGTCAGCAGGTTTTGCTTGATTTCTGCTGCTTTATTATCTGCTGTTTTATTATGTGAACAGATTTTGTCGATAAGATGGAAGCAGAATGGGACCGCAATTAATGTCAATCTGCTGACATTTTCTGAGCAAAATTGTTGCCAATCTGTCAATATTCTGCTAACATTTTGCTTACTGAAATATATATGTATATGTATCTTACAGATAGTTTATCATTAGATATATCAGAAGCTTCTGATACAAAAAAAAGATTTTCAGAAGAAAGATATATATATACTAAACCAAGAAATGAGTAGTAAATATTGTAAGAAATAAGGCAAAGGAACTACTCCGATTAGCGAAGCAGTGTGGTCGCGCAGCCGGAGTGACAGGCCTGTGGACAGAGAACGAAGGGTCCCGAGTTCGAATCCCGGTCGGCTCCGTTAATTTTTCCATGCCTTACAGCCTCAGAAGTGAGATAGCAGCTTACGCTGAATTTGCTTACTCTCTGGTCGGATAGGACCGAGAAGTGGGAGTATGCTGTCGAGTCGATATGATGTAGCCAGATGGCTGGCACATCAAAATGCCGAAGTTCGGTTCGGTCAGTAATTTAGATGGACGCGAGTGAAAGCGCCATCGTGTCGGAGACATTCGAGGACGAATGCAGGCTGGCCGAGCTGTAAAAAATAAGGCAATGGAACTCCGATAAGCGGAACAGTGTGGTCGCGTAGCCTGAGTGACAGGCGGGAGCGTCCCGTTTGGCCACGTTAATATTGACCACAGTCCCGATTGACCACGTTGCAATTGACCACGTTGCGATTGACCACGTTGATATTGACCACGTTTCGATTGATCATCGTCTCGATTGACCACCGTCCCGATTGACCACAATAATATTGACCACCGTCCCGATTGGCCACCGTCCCGAATGACCACCGTCTCGATTGACCACCTTCCTGATTGATCATTGTTTCAGTTGATCATGTTGAAAATAATCATACTGAATGTAATCTCATTATCGTTGCAATAAATAGTATTTTTTGTCAAATAATATATTGATATAGAATTGATTTTTACKGTCTCTAAMYAYTCTTCTCACTCSACTGTCCTCATGGGTTAGAAATATTCCAAGTAGACACTGTCTAGGCTGCAACTTCTAGGCAGTTAGATTCCAAGCAGGTAGGATATGTTATTTTTTTAATAATCACTACTGTCTATACACCCCACTGTCCACATGGGTTTCTGTGACAGATTATGTATTTTAATAGTAATTACATACTGTTTGGGCTGCAACTCCTAGGCAGTTACGTCCCAAGCAGATAGGATATGTTTTTTTTTGTTCTGGGCGCCGTAGCCGTGTCAATGTGGTCAATCAAAACGGTGGCCAATCGGGACGGTGGCCAATCGGGACGGTGGCCAATCGGGACGGTGGCCAATCGGGACGGTGGCCAATCGGGACGGTGGCCAATCGGGACGG
>JANQDE010000225.1:30686-44349 GCA_037157785.1 Cephalotes varians | reverse complement strand
CAATCGGGACGGTGGCCAATCGGGACGGTGGCCAATCGGGACGGGGGCCAATCGGGACGGTGGTCAATCGGGACCGTGGTCAAAATTATCGTGATCAATCGGGACGGTGGTCAATCAAAGCGTGGTCAATATCAACGTGGTCAATCGCAACGTGGTCAATCGCAACGTGGCCAATTGCAACGTGGTCAATCGGGGCTGTGGTCAATATTAACGTGACCAAACGGGTGCCACCCGTGACAGGCCTGTGGAGAGAGAACGAAGGGTCCCGAGTTCGAATCCCGGTCGGCTCCGTTAATTTTTCCATGCCTTACAATATGGTTATCATGAACCAATGCAGATTAAATCATTACCTTCTTCCACATGAAAAATGAATAGTAAGACTTGCAGATCTTCCAATAAAGGAAGAATTAATGAAATTTGAAAAATATTTTTCGAAAGATAACGCAAGAGCAACTGTAAATGTTTTTTTAAAAATATTTTAACGTTATTTTTCATATTCATTTCTCTAGTTTAAATATTAATAAAAATAAAATCGTGGAAAGGCTAATGAGAGCTATAACACGCTGTTGACGTTGCGTAATATAATTTATTCAATATAATTACAGACGTTTCAGCTTATTTTTAAGCCATCCTCAGTGTGTGAATGTACATTCGATGTTCAAGTAGGTTCCGTTAACAATGTCAAATATTTAAAACACATCCAGATGTCACAACAATGTGCGCGCCGGACGCGCAGCGCGGCAATTTTGTATTATATATCTTGCAAAAACTGTGATCTGTTATGTATTGTAATTATATTTTGTTTAAAATTTCTATGTAAGTTTGTTGTAAAAGTTCAGTGTCTGATTGCATATTAAGGTTTCTTGACACAATCCATATGAGGTTAAAATCGCTTTTCAACAAACAAACTAAAAAACAAATTATGAAAAATACCAACAAGGAAAGAACAAGTTGGTTCGTGATACCATTCATCAAAAAAGTCACAGATAAATTTAAAAATATATCGGGACTAAAATCAAAATTAGCCTTTTTTAGCCTGAATAAATTGGGAAGGATAATTAAAGCACAAAAAGATACTCTGCCGACAAAATGTAACAAAAACGTTGTTTATAAATTGTCTTGCAAAGAGTGTGATGCCACATGTTGGACAAACTAAGAGGAAACTTAATACTAGAGTAACAGAGCATAAAAATGATATCAATAAAAAAACTGGGAAACATTCGGTGATAACGGAACACAGACTAGATAAAAATCATGAATTTGATTGGGACAACCCAGAGATTTTAGACAAAGAAAGATTTTATTACAAAAGATTGATATCTGAGATGATCAACATCAAATCACAAAGAAATGACCTTAATATACAATCAGACACTGAACTTTTACAACAAACTTACATAGAAATTTTAAACAAAATATAATTACAATACATAACAGATCACATTTTTTGCAAGATATATAATACAAAATTGCCGCGCTGCGCATCCCACGCGCACATTGCGCGCGCCGCAATGCGCGTTCCGCCGTTGTGACATCTGGATGTGTTTTGGATACTTGACATTGTTAACGGAACCTACTTGAACATCGAACGTACTTTCACACGCTGAGGATGACTTAAAGGTAAGCCGAAACGTCTGTAATTATATTGAATAAATTATATTAATTACTACGCAACGTCAACAGCGTGTTATAGCTCTCATTAGCCCTTCCACGATCATATTTTTGTTAACATATCGAGAGCTCGGATATCAATTGATACCAATTGATTATTTAGCATACACATATTTCTTTGTTAAAAATTAATATTTTGCAGATTTATTACATGAATCAAGTAATTGGTCTTAAAGATAATACTAAAGAAAAGCAACATATAAAATACTGAAGAAGTTCATTTCGAATACACTGGCATCTAACAAGGGAACACAACTAACTGACTCCCTGCGATTTAAATGAGCTTTGAATAACAAATTAAAATAACAAATAGGACAAAAATAATGAACAAAAATAAGAGATACGTTTTTTTTAATACGTGCTGAGTTGCATGTTAAGGGAATGAAAATCTCTCTTGAAAAAAATCGTTTTTTTCTTTCAGAGTGAATATCGTTGAAATTATGAGAGATAGAAAAAATGTTTTAATGGTTAAATGGTTCCAAGCGTATTTAATAATAATAATAATAAAATTTTTTAATTATTTGTTTATTGTACACCCACCCCCACTTCTAATTTTCAAAAATTTTTAAATTTTTATAATAATAAAAATCAAAGAACATTTTACTCTAAAAACAACGATGTATGATATAATCATGATCCGATAAACCATTTTTGTAATATTAACAAGAAACATCTCTATACAGGATGGGCCATTTTAATCCATCCACGCAAATAACTCCGAAGGTATAGGTGATAGCGAAAAATAACTCGTACAAAAGTTGTAGGGTTCAAAGGAAGGCAACCGTTGATAACCTTGAACTTGACCTTGAAGTCGATTTTCAAAGTCATTTTAAGATTAACAAGTATTTTTTTAATGGAAACCCGTATTTTTGATCCCGGATTTGGAAAGAGCACAAAATTTTGCGTAAAACATATGTACCATGTTAAGACCTAAAAGTGGACCATAGGGGACTTTTAGACGAAAACAAGTGATTTTATTGTAGCACTACTTTTAGCATTATCCAGGAACAACGATGTTGTTCCTGGATAATGCTAAAAGTAGTACTAAAATGAAATCACTTGTTTTCGTCTAAAAGTCCCCTATGATCCACTAAGCTGCAATTTTATATCGTGAACAGTATAGACGTTGCCTCAATCATACAACAATTCGCGATATTGAACTGCGAGCTTGCCAAGGTCGTATGAAACGTGACAGGCAAAAAGTCAATTATGATAACGATGCACGATTGGCAACAGTTTTAGCAGCAGTTCACTTGAACCCACAAATTAGTAGTCGACAGATTGAAAGGCAAATTGGGATTCCTAGGAAGACTGCGCTAAGGCTGCTAAAGAACCAACAAAGTACCAGGCATGTCACATCACTTTGACTCAGGCTATCACTGATGAAGATATGAGAGTACGTCTGCTGTTTTGTCAATGACCAGAACAAATGTTTGAAAATAACCCGAGATTTTTTTATAATGTTATGTTTTCWGATGAAGCGACATTCAAAAACAATGAAGAACTGAATAGGCATAATTGTCATTACTGGTCAGATGTGAATCCTCATTGGTATAGACAAATAGACAATCAGCATCGTTGGAGTGTAAATGTATGGTGCGGAATTGTCAACGGTTATCTCATCAGTCCTTATTTTTTCGAGGATACTGTGAATGGGGAAAACATTTTACAGTTGTTGCGCGATGAACTACCTGACCTACTCGATGATGTTGACCTTCAGATAAGGTTAGACATGTGGATGGAACAGGTGCTCATCGCGCACGAATTGTAACTACGTTTCTGAACAACAGATTTAATGCAAGATGGATTGGATGGAATGGACCAGTTTATTGGCCCCCACGATTGTCTGATTTAACTCCACTTGATTTTTTTCTTTGGGGTTATTTGAAGAATGTTGTTTATGAACAAGAACCAACAACAAGAGCAGATATGATTGAACGAATTCGGATTGCATGTAGTAACATACCACGGGCTATGTTATTGAAAACTGTTCGCAACTTTCGAAAAAAGAGTCATTGAACATTCATTGAACAAACATTTCATTGAACAAACACCCCGTCCGTGAGAGGCAAGGGGACTCACGTTAATCAAGCACCCCAAAGGGAAACACCCCGTCCGTGAGAGGCAAGGGGACTCACGTTAATCAAGCACCTCGAATCGTGAGAGGCAAGGGGACTCACGTTAATCAAGCACCCCAAAGGGAACAGAAAACTACTACGTCTACGTCGTTGTTCCTGGATAATGCTAAAAGTAGTGCTAAAATGAAATCACTTGTTTTCGTCTAAAAGTCCCCTATGGTCCACTTTTAGGCCCTAACATGGTACATATTTTTTACGCAAAATTTTGTRYTCTTTCCAAATCCGGGATCAAAAATACGGGTTTCCATTGAAAAAATACTTATTAATCTTAAAATGACTTTGAAAATCGACTTCAAGGTCAGGTTCAAGGTCATCAACGGTTGCCTCCCTTTGAACCCTACAACTTTTGTACGAGTTATTTTTCGCTATCACCTATACCTTCGGAGTTATTTGCGTGGATGGATTAAAATGGCCCACCCTGTATACGCGCTCCATATGTATTCGTTTCATACCGCGTTGGTTGCACAAGATAGCGTTGAAGGCAAATACAATACGGTGCATCAGTATAGCATCAGTAGCAACTATTGAAATAAGAGCTTTTTTATAATAATCTTTTGATAATAATAATAATAATAATAGTGGTTTGGTTAAACTGCTAAAACCAGTTAAATATTTCTCATGATATATAAAAGATTTTAGAATTTATATAAAAGGTTGTATAAAATATTTTAGACAATTAAAAATAAAGTATGAATAAAGAAATTGTTGGAAATAAGTGTTCCGCGCCTAATCATTAATAATTGTAGTGGGACTACATAGATGACGCTGTCCGGGGGCCTAGTTCGTCGGCCATCTTACGTTGTGCGTGTGCTCCCAGTAAGTCCGTTATCGAAGTTATTATTGGATTCCTGGCCGATAAAGAATCCAGTACTTGACGTCATATAAAGCGTAGTACATTGACGTAAGTCGAAAGCCATAGACCAATAGAAGAAGAAGAAGAAGTCCGTTATCGCGCCCGTGTGCTTTTTCATGCATAGTCTCGTGTACCTTTTTATTCTCTCTACCCGTGCATCGTTCTATTCCTGCACTACCGAATTAGTTATTCTAACAGATTATGAGACTTAATCGTGTTGGTTAATTAGACGATTGGGGACGCGTGGTAGCTGAGACGTTGCGTCGCTGATGCGCGCTCAAAAATACAGATTTATGCGAACAGATGCTAATTCTGAAACAGTGACCAACTAGTATCGGTCAAGCACGAGAAGAAGAAGGTAACGTCGACGTGATAACGTATCGGCCTGTCCGCACATCGAGGTGCTTAACGTGCATGGTGAGGTTAAGAAAATTAACGGTAACTGAACAATGGCTACAGAAAGCTCACTGAGGGACATTCGAGTTACTAAGGCTCACGAAGGCAACGTACAGTCGTTGAAAGATCGAGATCCATGACGCACTTGAGAGTTATCAAATTTGAGAAGTCACAACTGGAAAGACGATTAGGCCATGCGAGGTGAGATCCGAGAGGATGGTGTCGTTATCAATGTGAAGGAAATTGATGACTGGAGAGTCAAGGATAGCAAGGCACGGTCTGTTATTCGATCAACCTTAGACGACACAACGTTTGATCAGGTATGCGACTGTGAAAAACATGAGCAGAAAGACGTCAGCAGACATTATGAAAAGGAACAAAGCGTTTTTCGAGCCGAAGACGTTAAACGCCTTATTGGAATTGCTACGTGAGTTCTTTAATTATTCGTGGAAGCCTAATGACACGGTCGGTAGCAGGATTAAAAATTATTGCACGCAAAATTGAAGCCCTAGATTCTGAAGATTTTGGAAATAAATTTAATGAAAAACTTATAATAGCAAAGATTCTAGGATGCTTACCGAAGGATTTCGATAATTTTGTTACAAGCTGGTCCATTTTATCAGGGGAGATGTCCTTGGAGCTCTTCTTGAAGAAAGAAGGCTCCTTCCTGGTTAATGCTGAAAAGAATATTGAAGGACGTTCTAATGACGTATCTGATGAAGTATTCAAATCACAGTCTAAGTCAATAAGTGATCAGGTAATGAAAACCACTGAAAAGAAGTTTAAGGGCAAGTGTCATAAATGCGGTAAAATAGGATACCGAAAGCAAGACTGTAGGTCGAAGTTAGATAAATCAGATAAGAAGAAACAAGAAGCATCAAAGGTACAAAGAGAAACGAAAGAATCAAAGGACAAGTTGAGAAAGAATCGTCTGCTCACGGCTTGAAAAGTGAAGGACGTATTTTCGCAGATTCCGGCGCAAGTGTACATCTTTCAAATAATATTGATTGGTTCTCATCACTCAGGAAAATGGAAGTACCACTTACATTGAACATTGCCGATAGTAAAACATTAAAAGCTACTCACGTTGGTGATATTCGGATTGAAAAATCAGTTAATGGCAAAAAGTGGGAAAAATAAGTGTGGAATACTACTGTGAAGAATTGGGTAGTGAATCGCTCTTTTCAACATTTATGGAGAAAACAAGAGGCTATGGATTTTATCACGGAAATGGAACTATGCAGTTAATGGATGGACGGGAGATAATACTCGGTGGAAGAAGAGTTAACGGTCAGTATGCACCTTTTATTCAAGTTGTACCGCCAGCTTCGGTGAAGATTGCTCGATCAATTGTGGCATCAACGTCTTGGTCATAGTGACAATATGATACGAGCAATGGTGAGAAACAATCTCGTTGATGGCCTTGATGTAATTTTAAAGAAAAGAGATGAGTATGATTTCTGTCATTTCGGAAAACAGACAGTGAGTCCACATCCCATGCGAGAAAAACGTGAATGCTTACCCGGTCAACGTTTTCATTCAGATGTTTGTCATGTTGGAGTTACGTCATGGAAGAGAGAATCGTACACTTTGTGATACTGCTCGATCGCTATTGTTTAACGCAGATCTTTCGAAAACGGATCGTCATTTTATGAACCGAAGCTGTTGGAACGGCTGCATGTCTTCATCATTGGATACCAAACTGAGGAATCACAACTACAATTAGTGAATCCATTTAGTGAATGGTAGAAAGAAGTCTGAAGTAACTCACTTGAGAGTTTTTGGGGCACGGCTTTTGTTCGTATTCCTGACTCGATGAGACACAAGATGGATCCCAAGGCGAAGAAGATGGTATTCATTGGATATGATCGTCATATTGACAAGGTATATCGGATCTTCGATCTTGAAAGGAAGATTGTGGAAAGAGTCGCAGATGTCACAATAGATGATGTAACGAATACGAATGAACAAGTTCTTTTCCCGCTAATGTTCGAAGAGCAAGAGGAGGCTTCTACGGAATTGCTTAGACAAGAGGACTGTCCTGAAGATTTATCTAAAGAGGATGACTCTAACGACGAATTCTATTCGGACGAAGGAGAAGTAATTCAAGTTTCACCTGAACCTCAGAAGGAAAGAGGACGACCAATAGAATCAAGGTCCTAGAAACTAGTAACGGGAGGAGCTCGTTTGGACACGGATCAATTGGACACCACCAACCACAGCGACCGGTGCCTAGAGGCTTTTCACTGTTCAAGCGCTGTGAGTGGCTCGTGTTCAATCGATTCGTATCCAAACGGAGGCCACCCCTAGTAACTTCATCAGATCGAGTGCTGCGAGATAGAACGAATAAATCAGCTTGTATTGCAGCAATAAAGATATCACTGGATCCAGTCTCGTATGAAAATGCAATTTCAAGAGATGATTCTGACTGTTGGAAGCAGGCAACGGATGATGAAATGGCATCTATACATAAAAATAAAACTTAGGAACTTAAATCGTTATAGATGGACAACTTGCAGTTTCATGTCAATGGGTCTATAAATCGAAGTTGCAGCCCGATGGAACAATCAAATGTTATAAGGCGAGGTTAGTCGCTCGAGACCTTTTAGCCAAACTCAAGGTGTAAATTATTTCGAGACATTTTCGCCGATGGTACGTTATGAGTCGGTAAGAACAATTTTGGCACTACAATAGCTAAATACAACATGGAACTGGTACAGTTTGATGTGAAGACAGCATTCCTGAATAGTCTGAAGGAAGATATCTATATGCAACAACCAGAAGGATATAAAGATGGAAGGAGTCGTGTTTGTCACTTGAAGAAATGACTCTATGGACTTAAGCAAGCATCCTGGAGAATTGGAAACTGGAATAATAGATTTAACGATTTTGTTGTGTCCCATGGTCTTAAGCAGTCGAAAGCCGATTATGTGTCTTTGTAAAGAGTGCTCATACAGATGATTGGATGATACTGTCTCTATACGTTGATGACGGACTGATAGCATGCAATAGGAAGAAAACATTGCATACGTTTGTTTCTTCGCTGATTTCAAAATTCGAAGTTATATATCATAAGCCGACGTGCTATGTTGGGATTGAGACAACTCGAAATCGAAAGACAAGGATGCTTTGCATCAATCAACAAGGATATATTTCACGTATGTTGCATCGTTTTAGAATGGAAGATTGCAAACTTGCAAAATCTCCAATGGATTCGTCTATTGGGTCAACTGAAACGAAGGATGAGAAAAAACGTTTTCCCTATAGAAGCAATTGGCTGCTTAAATTATATTGCAACCGTATCGAGACCAGATATCTCTTACGCGGTGAATAAACTTGCCCGGTATTCCAATGATCCACAGCAGCTTCACTGGAAGTCAGCTAAGCGTGTTATGAAATATCTTAAGGGAACGATTGATGTTTCATTGTATTTCCACGAAGAGTCATCAGATGCACTGATTGGATATTGCGATTCTGACTATGCTGGTGAACTGGAAGAGAGAAGATCCACATCGATATATTTTTCTTATTCATGGTGAACCGATTGCTTGATCATCGAGTCTACAACGAATTACAGCACTCTCTTCATCAGAGGCGGAATACATGTCGATCTCGAAAGTATTAAAGGAGCTTGTTTGGTTGAGATCACTTATTGAATCTCTTGGAATAAAGCAGGTGAAGTTGAGGGTGACAATCAAGCAGCTATAGCGATGTCAAGAAATCCGGAGCTCCATAGAAGAACCAAACATATTGGAGTTCGATTTTATCGCATCAGACAGAAACAGGAAAGGTTAATGTCACGTATGTACCTTCAAACAAGCAAGCAGCAGACTTGCTTACAAAACCTCTACCTTGGTCTACGATTTCTCGGTGTCTTGGACAAATGAAGATGACGTCGGGAACAAGAGGAGGTGTTAGAAATAAGTGTTCCGTGCCTAATTACTAGTAGTTGTAGTGGGACTACATAGATGACGCTGTCCGGCGGCCTAGTTCGTTGGCCATCTTATGTTGTGCGTGTGCTCCCAGTAAGTCCGCGCCCGTACGCGTGTGCTTTTTCACTCATAGTTTCGTGTACCTTTTTATTCTCTCTACCCGTGCATCGTTCTATTCCTGCACTATTTCCGAATTAGTTATTCTAACAGAAATTCTTATTTTTATAATAATAACGTGTATTTCATTTTGATCATAGAGCAGCTAATTTCAGTGTTAACATAATATATAATATATAATACATCGCGTCTTATCGACGCATCTTATTGCAACGCTTATTAAGGAATAGAGGAAATATAGATTTGCTCATGTGTGCAGTAGCATATGCAGTAGCAATAGTTTCACACATACTGTCATTTATTAAAATGGGAGTACATAAATTGATGCTTTTCCATATAGACCAAAAGTATTTATTTCATTATTAATAATTTATTGCATTTATTCAATAATTTTTGTTTTTCGCATAGTTTCCTCTCAAATGTTGTAAATGTAAAAAAAATTCCACTAATTTATGTATCTCCTCATGTTCTATCTCATGGACGTGATGCTCCAGTTTCCGACAATAAATATAGATTACGTCTTATCAATGCAACGCCATGCAAAAATTTACTGATGCATAGTTTTGCTGACGTACGTCTGTGTACATTTTTGACACAAACATGAGTATAAAAACATAAATCGTCGCAGCAGTTCATTACAACTAACAGTATCGATCAATAAGTACTATCAGTTATGAGTGAGGCTTAATAAGTAATAAGGCTATTTTTTTAATTTTTATTATTGTTTATTTTTGTACAATTTTTATTTTATAGTTTCTTTAAATTGAAATAGTTAGCTGCATACGTTTCATTTAATTGTTAAAATTTGATGAAAACAGTCTATTAATTTTTATAATATTTTTAAAATACGTGCACATAGTAAAACGTTCATTTGTATATTGTGCAAGATTGTTCTTTTCTCTTGTGCAACGGATTTCCTTCAAGGGGAACCAATAAAAAGTATTTATTATAAAATAGGCAATAAAGAACTTTTTCCCCTCTTTCTCTCTCTCTCTCTCTCTCTCTCTCTCTCTCTCTCTACTTTAATAATTATTATATTAAAAATAGAAGATGTAAATAAATTTAAATAATATTTATAATTTTTAGAAAATAATGCGGTTTAATCCATGAAATATAATAATATTGCTGTCCGCAGTATTTAGTGCTTTGGACTTCTCAGAAAGTCCTATTACGTCAGAGGAACTTATAATGGAGGAACAATTGGAAGATATGTTAAAAGAAATATACGAAGACTTGTGAAATCGAAAGGAAGAATTATTGGAATTTTTAAATTCATTTGATGTATTAGAAGCAGAAGAAGTAGAACTTGTAGATGAAGAAGAATGAAATTACGCATGCCATGTAAAAGAGATGCTTTGTAATGTCGATGATATTTTCAGGAGAATATAAAAGAGCAGCAGTTGAATATTGGAGAAGTGGTGAGTTAAAGCCAAGAACAATAAATTCTGTGAAATCAAGATTACGAAAAGTAATATCAACAAGACAATTGCGACAATGGGAAGAACTCAAATTAATGTGATGTGGTAGTAGAAAAGAAAGTTGAGACAAATTTCAGCATACACATTAGACAAATTTACCGAAGCCGTTCGTAAGGAAGCAATTATCCATGATATCGATATTACACGATGGGCTTTGCAAATGCAACGAGAAGAAAACTTATCAGGTTTCAAAGCATTACACGAATGGGTTAGAAGATTTAAGCTCGCGCATCAAATTGTATCCTGAAAAATTACTAAATTTATAACAAAAAAATCTTCAATGTCAAAGGAATCTTTAGACGTAGACAGTAATAGATTTATTGAAAATGTAAAATATTATATTAAGCGCTATGGAATTGAAAATGTATACAATTCGGACCAAAATAATTTTCAACTTGAATTACATACTGGTCGTACTTTGGCAGAGAAAGATGTAAAAAAGGTAGAGTTCGTAGCGCAGTCAACATCTGCAATTACGCATAGTTATACGATACAATTTATTATTTCAGCTGATGGTAGATTATTATCTCCACTTCTCATAGTGTTAAAAGAACCTAGTGGGACATTAGGTCTCAGAGTACAAGAGACCATGTTTACATGTGAACAATATTTTTATGATGGCCTCGAAGTCTGGCAAACTAACATCTAATCATTTGGAAACTTGAATAAAGGAAATATTTTTTCCAAATATTGGCCCAAATTCAGTTTTATTGTTAGATTGATAGACTGATCATTGTCCGGGTATAATTGAAAGAAATAGCCCAGAATCAGCACACGATTTTGTTTTGTTAACTATACTAGCTGGAACAACAGGAAGAATACAACCATTAGATGTTTTTGGTTTTTGTTTATGGAAAAATGTTATTAAACATTTTTCGGATGTCGTGCTTTTAGATCTCGAAGTAAAACTTCATTCAAGAGACGCCATTTTAAAATTGCAATCTTTAGCATATAATCAATTTTGATCACCGAGGTTTACAAATTTGTTCAAGTATGCATGGTACAAAAGTGGTTATTTGGAACATAGGCCAAAAGAATTTGATACACCCGTAGATTTTTGTTTTAAAAAATATTCAAAACCAACATGCGATATTTGTGGTGAAATAGCTATAATTACTTGTGCATGGTGCAAAAAGTCTCTCTGCATAACACATTTCTTTCATGATCATCATCTTTGTGATCAGTATGAACTGTAAATATTACAACGGTTTATATGTTCATTGTAAAGATGATAATTAATGTTCATGTTTTAATAATAATAGATACGAAATAAAATTAGACATTGATTATTGTTGCTTTATATCGTAATAAAAATATCAAATTAACAATAAGTTTGGAATTATTATTTCGTAGGATTGCAAATAATAAAAGTATGCAAAAAATTATGTATTTTTCTTTAAATTCTGTCCTACACAATGGAGGAAAAAGGAAGTTCTATAAATATGTGAGGGGTACACGTGTTACCGTTAATTATATATAATAATGTATCAATAATAAAGAAACACTATTATTTTTGCAAATTTCTTGTAGACACAATGTTATAATTTATATAATATATAATACACATAGCCCATTGCTTCTCAAAGAGAGTATCATCTATGCGCATATTCATACTCTGTAAATTTAAAAATAAATTTATGTAACATAATTACCATATCATATCCTTTTTTACGTTTTTCTTATGTAAGAATAATAACTGATATCCTACCTATCTCAACATTCGAAAAATTCATTCTCATCGTGAAATATTGATGGTGATACTTCAACAGAATTCCCCATGTTATTAGTTCTTGGTCTTCGAAAAAGTTATAATAAACATCTTCAATCATAAGTCGATATTTCGAAGTCGATCTTTAAATTCTAATCGTAAATTAATGTTTATACTTCCTTCATACAACGAAAGATATCCATGTTCATTGTCGGAAGCTGGAGTAATAATTTCTTTATTCATACTTTATTTTTAGTTGTCCAAAGTATTTTATACATTCTTTCATCAGAAATATTTGACTAGTTTTAGCAGTTTAACCAAATCACTATTATTATTATTATCCAAAGATTATTATAAAAAAAGCTCTCATTTCAATAGTTGCTGCTGTACTGATACTAATATACTAATGAACCGTATTATATTTGCCTTCAACGCTATCTCGCGCAACCAACGCGGTATAAGACGAATATGTATGGAGCGCGTATATAGAGGTGTTTCTCGTTATATTACAAAAATGATTTGTCGGAACATGATTATATCATATATCGTTATTTTTAGCGTA
Organism: Cephalotes varians; assembly: GCA_037157785.1. Lineage (NCBI taxonomy): Eukaryota > Metazoa > Arthropoda > Insecta > Hymenoptera > Formicidae > Cephalotes > Cephalotes varians. Next base: position 31,494 of record JANQDE010000225.1, on the reverse strand, counting down.
AAATGTTCCTTAATTTTTATTATTATAAAAATTTAAAAATTTTTGAAATTTATAAGGGGGATGGGTGTAAAATAAACAAATAATTAAAAAAAATTTTTTTATTGTAGTTATTAAGTACGCTTCGAACTATTCAACCATTTTTATTTAAAACATTTTTTTCTATCTCTCATAGTTTCAACGATATTTACTCTGAAAGAAAAAACCGATTTTTTTCAAGGGAGATTTTCACCCCTTAACATGCGACTCAACACATATAAAAAAAACGTATCTCTTATTTTTGTCCATATTTTATATTTATCCAAAGCTCATTTAAATCGGAAGAGGTCAGTTGGTTGTGTTCCCTTGTAAGTTTTCTTTAAAAGGTATAAATTATTCTAAAAAATGTTTTGAGAAACTTTGTAGTTCTTTCTCTCGAAGTTCTTCAAAATAACCTTATAATATTATAAATTATTCAAAATAAAAGCAACATGATATCAATATTATGATCTTATTTGAAATTTTTATATTATATTAATATGTATAAAATGTATGAATATATAAATAAATAATTATTTAAGTAATTACAGTATAAAGGAGAGAATTAGGGCAATAAAGATAAACAAAGTAACAACGAATGAAAAAACAGATGATAATACTAAGAATATGAAAAAGGTTTTAACTCTTCCTTTCGTGAAAAATGCGAGCGATGACATACGGGGAATTGTGAAAAATTGTGTCGATGTGGTATACACCATTCCCAAAAAACTTAATATGTTCATAAAAAATGGAAAGGATAGACTGACACCTCAACAAAAAACTGAAATAGTAT
>JANQDE010000225.1:3532-15283 GCA_037157785.1 Cephalotes varians | reverse complement strand
TGTGTGTGTGTGTGTGTGTGTGTGTGTGTGTGTGTGTGTGTGTGTGTGTGTGTGTGTGTGTGTGTAATTAAATCAATTGGCGTGATTTAAAATCAGAATATATCTATATAATTATATAAATATATATTATATATAATTAGATGTGTATATATTTCAATATCAAAACGCCAAACGTTGACTTAATTTACTCTGATTTAGTGTTATATGTTTTTCTTGATTTAATAATAATAATAATAATTCTCTTTTTAGTGTTGCAYATTTATATTTTATTTGTACAAACACTCAAGTGGTGTTTATACAAATAAAAAAACACGCCATATAAAACCGAAATCAGAACAAATTTTTCACTGTTATTGGGGGTATTGAGACCTAAATGGTGTTGACACCTAAATAGTGTTGACACTTAAATGGTGTTGACGTTTAAATGGTGTTATTGTGGGTGTTGACACTATATTAATTTTTGGTGTATTTTTGGTATCATTTTTTACGTTAATGCCCAAATGGTGTTGACTCCATTTGGGTATCCGAGATTACGCTATTATTTCTTGGTGTTTTTTTTTGGTGTTTTTTTGAGTGTTTTTTTCGTAAGGGTGTGTAAAGGCCTCATCTAGCAGGCGACGCACGAGCCTGTTCCGACGCAAGCGATTCGCTGCCTGCCGACTAATTCCTGTCTTCTGGAAGGGTCGGTCGCCCACGAAACGTAATCGCGGGGGTTAACTAATTGCACTAGTCTTTGTATCAAGGAAAAAGAGAAAAGGAGATGGGAGAGGAGATAGGAAACTTTATTATAAATCAGATTTTAATGGGTACAAGTAAGAGGAAAGGCACTAGAGAAGTAGAGGAAATGAGTGGAAAAAGAGAAGGTAAGATTAGCTAACCTCAAGGCATATGGTGGGTTAAATTAAGTTCATTGAATGATATCAATGAACTTGGAGGAGTGACGATATAAGATTGAGTTCAGCAGAGCTAGTGAACTCGAGAAAAAGGAAGAGAGAAATATAAGAAAGATTGAAGAAGAAAGAAAGAGGCGGTGAAAATCACAAAGGCAAAGAAATAAAAGTAATCCGAAAGCTAAATAAAAGGGGAATCCGCGAAAGAAAGAAATAATAAAAAAGAAGAAATGAGACTCACTATTGAAGGTAATTCGAAGTGTCTCTGAAGTGTCTGAATTGTCTTGTCAGCCTGGCCACGTAGATCCCTTAATTGCGTGTGGATGAGTTCTTTGGAAGGCCTCGTGGAACGGTTAGTCAACTAAATTGATCACTTTGGAAGTTGCGTTTGTTCACTTACGAGCCCGGACAATCAGGTCGAAACGAGAGAATGAGCCCAGACAAGCAAATCGGAAAAGAAAACAAGAAAAACGAAAGCGAGTCTTACAGAGTCGCAGCTTATATAGGAATCCTTTTTTTCTTGTGGGATGTGCCATGTCGATGGGTTTTGGTTGGTGGGATCTTTTCTAGGGATACACTTTTTAATTTCTCAAACTTTGATTGGGAAGTTTGTCATGGAGTCAGCTCCAACCACAATATAAGTTTTGGTTTTACTATTGTCCACACTATATTCGAGATTAAGACCAACTTTGAAATAAACAAATACCAATAGCAATGAGGTTGTCGGTCTTGCAGTATACACTGCGGCGGATCTTGGTGCCTAATTATAATTTGTGAATCTTTTTACATTTCCTGCTCATTCGAACTGCGCGCCGCAATTCGTCGAACTTGAAACACAGTTACGGGAAGGGGTTTTCTTATACTACTTGTTTACTATTGCCTATTGACAAAGTAGGTTGGTAATTGTCCCTGTCTGTTTTCTGTCTTAAGATTAATCAAAATTCGAAAGGCGGTGTCGAGGAAAAGGGGGATGATTAGTAAGTGAGAGTTAGTTAAGATTCGTTCGTTAAGATTCGATTATCTCTGTGTCATGTGTAGGTCTTTCTTATTTTTATAGCTCTTTAGATTTATTGAGCGCAAGAAGATCCCGTCGTCGTTGATCGCAAGTGTAGTGTCGGATAGCGACAAACAAAAGCCCAGTTTTCGATTCTAAGGATTTCTTCCTTATCTTTCCGTTTTATTGATCTTTAGATGCCTGCAACAGATTTAACCCTCCAAGGACCAAACGGTCATATTTTTTACATTAAATTCATTGCCATTTATTTTTATGCAAAAGGGTTCGGAAAAAATTTTAATATAGCATTATCGAAAGCTCAAAAACCTCTACTTTTTGAGATTCCTTTGGAAAATTCAAGATTCACAACCGCGTTCAAAAGTTACAGCACGTTACTTAAAAAAAACTTTGATTTTTTTGCTAAATTTTTGTTTAAATATCAAATTTTGGACCTGAAAAAACAGATGCAACACTTGAAAACCACAATTAAAAGTGACATCTATAACAGACCAAAAAAACCCCATTGGAAAAATTGAAAAATTCAACATGGCGGATTCAAGATGGCGACTGAAATTCGAAAAAATCCTAAAAAATTAAATTTTTTTTTTCTACAAGTAATTCATTCAAATTCTTACTAGATAAACATCTTAAAATATATTGGCGTATATTTAGAAGAAAGTCTATTAGAATATACTTAGAAAAACAATATGGCGGATTTAAGATGGCGGCTCAAATAAAAAAATTATGATAAAAGCTCTTTTTTCCTACATTGACGCTGGATTCCTATTGATCATATATTTATATATGTATTTCGAAAAATCAAGGGACATAGTTTTCCTCAATGCGAATACTATTCTTATTATATTTTAGGAAGAAATATATGTCTATTTATTTGCGTTAGAAGATGGTAGCCGTTACTTTTTAATGGATACTTACATTTTGATAAGAATATACTCGTTATATCCGTTTGTATACGTACATAATGTATTACATATATTTCTTGTTATATTAAAAAATTATAAGGACGTTTATTATTTGAAACTGCAGTACGAATACCCTAAATCATATTTTGGAGTCTAGAAGTTTGAATTAGAAACAAATATTTTTTAAAATATGTATTTGAATCTCACTTCGTCGTTGTTCGTCTTTTCTTCCTTCAATCACAATATATGAAAATTTAGTTATCAGAATACCTTTTATGCGCTCTGAATATGATTCATTTGATGTCTTGATTTTATGTATAGTATCATATAATTCTTTTAAATTCTGTGGTACGTACTGATTTGAACTGGTAATTTTATTGGTGTAAGTRGGAGAATAATCATTTTTATATTTTGTTATTGAGGTGCGGGAAATAATAAGACAGCAGTAATAACTTTACTCAAAATTTATATGAATATGTCGCGTCAATTGCGTTCTAGCAAACAAAAGATTTCATCGTCGAAAAATATTTATGAAGTTTTGCAGAAAGAATCTTGTGAGTTAGTTGAACACGACCATCATGTAGATGTTTCTTTTGTGCCAAATGCTGATAATTCTGATATAGAATCTGAATTCGACGGCGACAGTGAAATCGAAAATTTGAGCGATGATGTTCAGTAGATGCTGATGATGAAAATTTCAATCGAATTCAAAACATATTATCATATAAACAGATAATGAATCAGTATTCTACCACTCAAAAAAAATTGCAAGAAGATCATGTGTACAGCTGRGTAATAGGTGAAAAAATATATGATGATRTTCCTTCCAATCAATACTTGTTGAAAGACTCCGATCAAAAACGAATTCAAAACATGACACCAGTTGAATTATTTGAAATATGTTTTTCATCTGAAATAAAAAATTATATTTTACAAGCGACTTCAGAAAATAATTTTAGAATTTCTATGAAAGAGCTGAGTACTTTTATTGGTATCTTGGTTCTATCCAATTTCAACCAACGCCGAGCAATCAAAGACTGGTCAACTGATCCTCTTTTAGAGTGCCCAATAGTAAGACGATCAATGTCTAGAAATAAATTCATTCTGATAAAAAAAAATTTGAAATGTTCAAAACAGTCTGATAAGAATCAAGATGACCCAGTTTGGCGTATTCGAGCTCTGTTAGAAATTTTTAGAAAAAATATAAAGACATTTCAATTTTTTGAAACAGCTRTTTCAGTTGATGAGATGATGGTAAAGTTYTATGGAAGATTGATGATAAAACAATTMATTAGAAATAAGCCCGTTCGATTTGGCATCAAAATGTGGGCGGTGTGTGGTGCTGATGGTTATCTATTTGACTGCGATATCTACTGCGGTAAAAATATGATGAAGAATGGTAAACTAAGTCAAATTTTTCTTGGAAGTAGGGTAGTGTTGAATATCTTAGAAGATTTGTTGTTAAAAACAACTAAGAAAAAATTGGGCATGTATCATTTATATTGCGATAACTTCTTTACAAGTCCTGATCTTTTTATACATTTACAGCAAATAGGTTTGAAGGCCACTGGTGTTGTCAGAAAGGACAGAATAAAAGAAGAAAATTCCATTGACAAAAAATCAACAAGAGGAACTTATGCAGTCAAGCATGACAAAACCAGTGGCTTGAATTTTATAACGYTGATGGACTCTAAAGAAGTATTGGTKCTTTCAAYTGCAGCAGGAGTTCAACCTATAAAAAAAGYTAAACGCTACTCAAAAGAAATGAAGGAAAAAATTGATATTGGTATGCCATCTGCTTTTTCTCTTTATAATAAGTATATGGGTGGAGTTGATCTTCATAATCAATATTGCAGCAAAGTAGCACCATCGATAAAAAGCAGAAAGTGGACATGGCCCATTTTGATGAGGTTGATACAATCATCTCTTAGCAATGGCCTCATACTTAGAAATGCTGTTTGTAAAGATAAGAAAAAAATGACTTCAAAAGAATTTTCTATGAGTRTTGCAAATGAATATCTGAAACAAGCTAATCTTGGTGATTTGAAAACACATAATCAAATAAAAACGACGAAAAGAAATATTTGCTCCAATGATAAATGTTCAGTTCGAAATGTTCAGTCCTTTCTGGCTTTGCCAAAATTGTGATAAATATTTTTGTGCTGTATGCTTGAAGGAATTTCATGATACTGAATTGGATAGCTAAATTATATATTATAATCATTGTTATTACATGTAAAACTTAGAGAAACACAACTGCATGCTCATTGAAAAAAAATTAGATAAACATAAAAAAACAAAAAATAAAATAAAAAGAGACAAAAAAGAAAAAAAAGAAAAAAACAAAAAAAAACAAAAAAAAGAAAAACAAAAAACAAGACTTTTCTCTACACGTTTATCTCCTCATGGTAAAAGTCGGGCAACGACGAATAATTTTGTCGGCTAAAGAACGTGAAACACACAAAACACAAAATATTTATTCTGCGAAGRTATAGTGAGAATAATAATATAAACTAAACAAAAGTTATTGATTTTTAGATTTGAAGTAACATCTTTGAATTTTGTGCATATACTGAACGACTTTCTCTAAATCTATTGTAATGTACCTGTATGCTTAGTCATATAGTTATATGAAAATATTCAGAAATCTTTGAAAATTGTTTTACTTACGATATTAGACGGTAATAACATTAAAAAACTGAAAAAATAGGATTTTTCGGAGGTTTCTGATTTGAGTCGCCATCTTGAATCCGTCATATTCTTTTTTTTCAATATTTGCTATAATAGAAATTCTTCGAAATAAATTTATAAACACATGATCAAGGGGAATCTAGCGTCAATGTAGGAAAAAAAAGCTCTTTTCATGATTTTTTGGTTTGAGCCGCATCTTAAATCCGCCATATTGTTTTTCTAAGTGTATTCTAATAGACTTTCTTCTAAATATACGCCAATATATTTTAAGATGTTTATCTAATAAGAATTTGAATGAATTACTTGTAGAACAAAAAAAATTTAATTTTTTAGGATTTTTTTGAATTTCAGTCGCCATCTTGAATCCGCCATGTTGAATTTTTCAATTTTTTCAACGAGGTTGTTTTGATCTGTTATAGATGTCACTTTTAATTGTGGTTTTCAAGTGTTGCATCTGTTTTTTCAGGTCCAAAATTTGATATTTAAACAAAAATTTAGCAAAAAAATCAAAGTTTTAGTTTTTTTTAAGTAACGCGCTGTAACTTTTGAACGCGGTTGTAAATCTTAAATTTTCCAACGGAATCAAAAAGTAGAGGTTTTGAGCTTTCGATAATGCTATATTAAAATTTTTTTCGAAGCCTTTTACATAAAAATAAATAGCAATGAATTTAATGTAAAAAATATGACCGTTTGGTCCTTGGAGGGTTAATATGCAACAAACTCGATATGCGTTTTAGACTCTTGTGACATTTTTAGTCTAGTATTATTGGTTCAAAAGGGATGTTAGAATTGTCAGCAAATGGATCCCATTCGATTCTCTCGCGTATATTCGAGAATTATGACGACGACCAGATTTCTTCGAAAGAAAAGAATCGTGGAGTCCACGTGGAGAACGTAATAGCACATTGTGTTGCGTCAACGACAACATCTAATTAAAAAACGACAAAGACATCGTATTAATATATCCGAGAGAAATGATCCACAAATTGCAGTATTAATTATGGCAGCCATAAATTCTCACGTGTCTACACGCCAAATTCAGAGAGAATTATCCCGAAGTCCGCAGAATATTGGTGACCTATAACTTCCATCCGTACCATATAACTCTGACAAAAAACTTGACACATGATGATTTTCGTCGAAGGCTGGTGTTTTGTGAATGGGGGGATGTGTTTTGTAAACACAAATAATGTTGCAACGCGATCGTACATTCCTCAGGTATATAATGTTTAGTGATGAGACAATTTTTCATAACATTGGCCAACTGAATCGACATAATAGTATATAATCACTATTGGTTCATAGAAAATCCTTACTGGCACTGACAAGTTAATCATCAATATCGGATTTTTATCGTATGGTGTGGCATTGTAAATGAATCCATCTAATTGGCTCCTACTTTTTTAACGAGAATGATAAGTTCAATTACTTACACTTCTTGCAATATTGAGTTGATCGGGTTACTGGAAAACATTGATTTGGAAACAACGCATATGGTTTCAATAAGACCAGCACACTTGAACAGAATAGTTCGAGATCATTTGAACCTAACATTTCCAGATGGATAGGTCGTTACGGACCTATAAGATGGTGTCTTAGATCCCCAAATTTAACAAGTCCAGATATTTTCTTCTTTGAGGTTTTCTGAAAAATATTGTGAACGCTGAAGCGCATACAACAAGGTAAAATATGATTGAACGCATAACTACTGCTTGCCGGAATATTTCGAGAAATGTTCTTCTATCTACCATTGACAGTTTTCATCATCTAGTCCATCTATGTATCGACAACAATGGATGTGTTTGAACATTTAATTAGATGAAGGAATTTTATTTTCATTAAAATGTAACTTGCAACATAAGGGCAAACATAAATATCATTTAATTGAAAAAATGCGCGCGCACGCACGCACGCACACACACACGCACGCACGCATGCACAAAAGACGCGTAAATCCGACCAGACAACCTCCTCATAGCATTATTTGAGTAATGTCAGTGCCGGCGGTGCTGTAAATTGCAAGCCTTATAACTCGAAAAGTACTTAATGAAAAAATATTTTATTATAGTGTTTTGGAAAGCTCTCGAGGTAATCTACAAAAATGATAGCAAAAGCTTTTCAACACACTATAAAGTTCATTTTCCTTAAGTATTTTCCGAGTATGAAATCGAAATTTACAGTCTTCAGCATTAGTATCGGAACCCTAAATTTATTAACGTGCTATTGCCTGATTGTTAATTTCGGCCTCTTTGGCAAAATTATTCATGCCGATTGCTTCCTATCAACGGATTCCATGAGAACGAGTGTGTGCGATCTTGTTCCTTCTTTTCTTCTTGCACGTGTTTTAGAATATGAGTGATACCCGAGCATTACATGGATGCCTTGCTTCATCGATAAAAACACGAGATAAACATTCTGATCACGATCGTTGGAGCTAAATTTCTGGTTTCGTATCATTATCAAATCTTTGTTTACTGTCTGTTTTTGTTTACTGTCGTCTGTCACGCGCTCAACATTTGATTTTGCCGCAGATTTTTTTGGAAAGTTCCATACAAGTCATACTGCTGGTCCATCTGATCAGTATGCTTGATTACAACTCTAATGAGATTGTCGACATACTTCTAGTGCTTGGTGAGTGCAAAGGTAACTATCACAGAGCTGCAGCTTTGTATCATCAGCAGTTTCCTAGAAGAAAGCATCCGGTGCTAATGCTGTAACTTTTAGTTTCATAACTCGGAAAATACTTAATGAAACTAAACTTCGTTATAGTGTTTTGAAAAGCTCTTACAATTAGCTATTAGATTCTGGAATCAAAAATATGGTGTTTCTATTATCTTTATACCCATTCAATAGATCAGTTTCAAATAAAGCAGAATCATCCTCAGAACACATTAACAATAAGAGATTAAGGTAACTGCTAGACACTTTATTAATTCTGACGTTTTCTACGAGTATATTAATAATTTGACATTTTAATATTTGACTCTATAACTTTTTAATATCTCATTGAACGCTTCTGCTTCTGGGACTTAACTGGATTCTCACTTCCGACAAATTGATTATATACAAGTTTTTATATCGTTGATGAATTTCGGTTATATGTATTAATTGACATCTCGGTGACATCTACGAAATTTTATTAATTTATTCTATTTGTGTCTAGCAATGGTTTCTTATTGTACTTTTGTTTTTACATCATTTTATAACATTTATCATTATTGTTACAAATGTGGTCTGTTTAAATTTTGTAAACTGCGAAAAAAAAGAATTAATAATTGCAGTCTACATCTAAAATTCAAATTAAATTAGTTAATGGGAAACAAGAAAAATATTGCTGCAAGTTATTTGGAAGATTTATTGGGAATTAGATCAAGCGAAAATTCTTCAAATAATAAGCAATAAGCTTGATTCTGAGAATGATTTTTTTTAATTTTCATAAAAAAATACATTTTAAAGAAGAATTGCAATAATTTTTACAATTAAACAACTATAATATTAAAATAATAAATAATTAAGGCTTAAACAATTTAAGGCTTAAAAAAGCCTTTATTAAATACAACACACTACTTTCAAGCGGTGCATCAGTAGAGCGATTATTGAAGTCCATAACAAAAACGTAAGGCAATAAGACGTAAGCAGTAAGCGAATGGGTCAATCACAGTAGAGAATGTAATACAATTCTCAACTACATTCTCACTATTACCTTGCGTTTTTGTACATGTCATGGGCTTTAGCTATGGAGATTTCGTATTAACGTCACCAAGAAATCATCTAATGATGATACAATATGGAATAGCAACTTCTTTTAAAAGTAAACAAAAATGTTAAAGTGTAAGTTTTTTAGTATTATTTTTATTTATATGAAATAGTACTTAGCAAAAGCTTAAAATTTTATATGTCCATAATGCATATTATATGTTTATTATTATATTTAATATTGATTATCAAGTAATGTCAATCAAATAAATTTTAAAATATAATTAAACTTATATTCATATCATCAAAAAGTAACGAAAAAATAGCGAATCGTTATTTTTTAACGTCCAATCATATGTGTGTGTGTGTGTGTGTGTGTGTGTGTGTGTGCGCGCGCGTGCGTGCGCGCGTGCGTGTGCGTGTGCGTGTGTGTGAGTGTGTGTAATTTTGTATAATGTACTCTGTCTGTCCTAAAAGTTTCCGAACTTTCTTCGTACGGACAGTATTAATGTCATCTACATATGATTGCACTATCTTTGTTAAAGTTTCATTCACAAATTCTGTAAGTCGAATTAAAGTCCCTCTAACAGTTTTATTACAAGTATAAAATATAGCTCTTGTGATACACATCGAAAAATCACAATGAAACAAAATGTAAATATCAAATTTTATAAAATTAGACAAAACGTTCATAGAAACATTAGCAATGTTAGGGAAAACTTAAGGGACAAAGCATATATAAGTTTACAAGTGATTCGTGAAGTTTCGGGATCGTAGAAAATCACTAGAAGATGACCACAGGGAGTCAGTTATCGATCAATTAAATGATCAAAACAGTAGAAGAGATTTGCTGATGATCTGCTTAAACAAGACCGTGATATGTCTCATTGAGGATATCATTGGTGTTAGTAAATCATAAATACCTATATCGAATTTTGACCGAAAATTTGAAACTGCAAAAAATCTGTGTACAATTGTTTCCCATTCTTTAAATAAAAAATGATTCCGAGTTCTACACACTCAAGACATCATTTCAGTTTCTTTGGCACTATGTGATTATTTTTTGTTCCTGAAAAAACTGAAGGGAAAGCAGTCGACACTATTTTGGTCCAGAAGGCTTTAATTCGAAGTCATTTAGAAGTCATCTTAAAGAAACTTTTAGCGGAGTTTTCTAAAGTTACACGATTGTTGTATTTTTTCAGAAGGGATGTATTTTTAATGATTATAAATAAAAATTTATAATTATTACTTATAGAGTGAGTTTTAATAAAAGTTCAGAAACTTTTGGGACACACCGTGTACATGAGTTAAATACATAAAAAATGATGAAAGAAAAACGTGTGAGAGAATATGAAAAACGAAATTCTAAGTTGTTACTTGGGTTTTTTCTTATCGAAGGGAACAATTTTTCATCAGTTGATATTAGTTTTTTACTATGATGACTATAACTATGACATAAACAGATAAATTGAAAAAAATTCTGAAAAGAAAATACATATCACATATTACGAATTGAATATTTTTATTTATTTATTTATTTTAAATTCTAACAGAGAGTGTATAATTTATCTGTCTAAATGTAATCCGTTAATCATCAAATGTTTATTAACTGTTTCTTCAAATCTTTTGTCATTTACAAATTTTATATAAAATGTGAGAAATGAAATTATTGAAAGCACAGAAGCACAACTTGTTTTCATAAATAGTATACAAGTTCATATACAAAAGTATAACATGAATAAAATTAAAATTAATTTTGAACCATATATCGATCTATATACTGAACACATGTGTAAAATTATACAAAAATATAATTTGATATTTTATAAAATATTATAATATATTCAATGTTATATAAATCATTAATAATTACATAAAAAGTTATAAGTTGAGTATCTAAGTTTGATAAAGATGCTTACCGACGACTTCAAGGAGCAGAAATATACTCGTTGGCGGATGAGTGGACACTTGGCACTCGTACAATCCAGCATCCCTCGGTTGAACATATTTTATTTGAAGCGTCCAATCTTCACTGTGATGGAAATGAATCGCTTGAAATCGTTCGTCGTTGGCATATGTCGTCAATCCAACAGTCAATATTTCGTGTAATAGCACGTTTTTCCGCTTGATCCACGATACCTACGAGTAACCAAAAAGATTTATTCATAAATGTGAATCACATTATTCATGAAAATAAAGAACAAGCTATTTTTAACATAGATTTTATTTTATATCTATGCTTTTTTGATAAGCAAAGTTCTTATTCAAATCTTATTCTTATTTCCTATACAATTTGTTGCATACAATAATTTTTACATTTAATTTTAATATTTTTGTAGAATTTTAACATCATTATTAATTATTTCATAATAATTGCATAAAAAAACTGTTGAATTCAATATCGTAAAAAATCGTTAAATAAAATATATATATTTCAATATATATATTTATTTCAATATATATTTCAATAATTTCAAGAATGAAAAATGGCAAAACTAAAGAATTTTAAAACTACACAATATGCATATATATATATATATATATATATATATATATA
>JANQDE010000224.1:130157-167802 GCA_037157785.1 Cephalotes varians | reverse complement strand
TAYTAWTAMWWYATTWYTTKAYACRTTYTATTCTTCAAATAAACATTTTAATTATAATATTGCAAGGAACGCTATATACTGATAAATAATACATTTGAATTTACCGCAAAATAATGACGTAATTTGGTGACAATTCTGATTGGTCGCTTGATTGTCACGTGATTCATCGTGCGCATAAGCATACCCTTGTCTTTATATCATGCGTGTATCCAATAGACGTTAACAATGAAACTTTTGGCCAGATTGTACTAAAAAGAGATAAAGATACCACTTAAGACCCTCTTTGTCATTTCACGACACTAGCACCGCCCGCGCACGTTCCAGTATTATTATATTTCAGTGGATCTCATTTATTCGTAAGGTTGCGCATGTTCCAGTATTATTATATTTCAGTGGTCCAGACTCTGGTATAGGGTCTCTATTCTATTCTAAGGCTAAAAAACTAAACGTATGCGTGTGGTCACAGAGCATGCGCATGTGACCGCTCAGTTCGCTGTCAGTCGATATGACAGGTTTCGTAACCTGAAAAATGACAAACTTTAACGATTAATATCTCGTTTCGCGGGGAAGAGCGACGCTTTTTTCTGCCAGATTCTTTCGTTTCGTGCAAAAACGCGTCGATTGACATAATTTCATCGATATTCGTGCCGGTGACGCTAATCTCCATAATTACCGAAAGTTTTCTCGAGGAAAGCAGAGCGATGAATGTCCTTGCTCGGTGTCCCGGATTGTACTGCGGCAGGGAGTTGTTACCAGATGGAAACTGGAGCGATTGCGGTGCTTGCCCGCGTGGCTTTCGCGCCAACACTTCGTCGATGTGCGAGCCTTGCGAGGACGCGCCAATATTCTATGACTGGCTTTATCTGGGTTTCATGGTCTTGCTGGCTTTGCTGCTGCACTGGTTCTGCATCGACATGGTGGCTATGCATCGTATACCAAAGGAAGTAATCGCCCTTCACCTATCTGCGTTGGTCGAAGTGGTTCTGGCATCCCTCATAGTCCTACAGCTGACAAATCCCATCGGGGCGTTCAACATCAAGTCGTGCAAAGTTAAAAAATTGTCGGACTGGTACACATTGTTGCACAATCCAAATCCCAATTACGAAGCGATCTTACACTGTACGCAAGAAGCAGTTTATCCGTTGTTAGTATTATATCAAAATATAAAATTGTCATTAAGTCTCTGAAGATTGTAATGTATTTCTGTGACTAATAAAAATTAACAAAATTATGATAGCAGTAAATCTTCATCAATACTTTTAATATTCAATCGAATAATGAAAAAGTATTGAATTACTACAAACATGCTGTTCTTCACTTGTCACAAAAATGCATCTACAGAAAAGCTTAATAAAAATCATTATTATTTCAGATATTCTGCTGTTAGAATATTTTCATGATATTAGTGTACATTATGCATCTCTAATTTAAATTACTTTATGATTTTGCAGGTACACTATGGTTTTTGTCTTCTATGCCTTAGGGATAGTGCTTATGCTATTAATAAGGCCACTAATAGCCAAGAAATTTTTGCCGAAGCAGGGCAAGTTCTCTATTTATGCAGCATTGTATTTTTATCCAATCCTCGTACTGCTCCACGCTGTAGGAGGAGGTCTAATATGTACGTCCTGTACACTCTGGCTGTGTTTAAATATATATTGGCAGTACTGAAAATCTATAATTCACTTTACATATGTCATAAATTTTCAGTACTGGCAGTGTATATCCAACACAACCTCTATAAAATGCCGTAAAACCATATGCTAATTGCTAATTATATATTTTTCTTGCAGACTATTCTTTTCCCTACATTATTATTATTCTATCGGTGCTTTCGAATGCGGCACATTTCGCATTTAAACTGAACCAAACAATAAAGTCGTTGCTGTTGAGTTCCATTTTGGATATAAAGAACGTGATTGTCATTTTGGGTCATTGGCTGCTGCATGGATATGGCGTGATAGCGGTTGCGACTCTTCGTGAAATCAACATTCATCCCGCAATGTTGCTCCTTGTTGTATTACCCGCCTTGTTTTATATTATAACAGCGAAATTCACTGATCCACACAAACTCCATATCGAATGAATCTTCAAAGCAGAACATAGTTGTATATATTTCGCATATTTAATATTAACATGTTTAGGTGCTATGTATTTATTATTGAAAAGCAAGATCTTGCGAACATGTGCGTGAAAGCCTCGTAGGATTCTTTTAATAAGAATCACTTTCAATAATTCGTGTAATTTTAGATAAATTATATTTAGATAAATTATAAGGCAGTACCCTCCTAAGAAGAAGTTACAAATCTTTGTATTTGATGCTTTCTACATATGTGTATATTTCACATACAGACATCGAGATACACTTCTTTTTGTTACACGATATAATGGTTGTGTACAGATATACATCATTTAATTAATTAAATAAAATTTTTTCACATTATGTTTTGTTTCAATATACAATAGTTTTTACATATAAATCCCAAAAATTTCATATTTTTAGAACCGAGTTTTTATCTATTGCTATTATTTTGAATTTCAATGCAATTCAATTTTCTTTTAATTTTTATTTTCTTCAATTTCTTATTATATTATATATTGAAATAAAAACGTAATTGTATATATCGATTGCTTTCACATTTGAATTATTTTTTGGATCATTTATGACTCCTTCGGTACAAATGTTAAAATCAGTGTACTTTTCGGTGATATGGGCACAGCATCTGATGGTAATTTCATCCTACAAAAAAATAACAAAGTTCCGATATTAAATTAAATTATTAAATATAATAAAAGACTAAGATTTTTATAGATTATAAAAATTCTTACTTCATAACTTCTGTATCTTGGACATAATTCGGACTATGCGCGACTATACTGATTTCCTCCGATATTCGAGGTATTCCGGACAGATTTATAGTAGCTGCTTCTTCCCCTGTCTGATACGCTACAAGATATCCTGGATTGCCGCTTTTTAGCCTATAAATTTTATTTATCTTTATTGATTTATTGACTTTCGTACTTTTAAGCATAACAAAATATTTCGTATATATATATATATATATATATTTCATATATATACAATATAAAATGTAAATTATATACAGAATCATGTGTAATTTACGTTTTGTATACTAATTAAAAGTTTGAGACTATATATTTATAAAATTTATGAATATTTCAAATTACTTAAAATTACTTAAAAATTCGATTTTTTTATTCTATCGATGTTTTCAATATTTTTTCTTAATTAAAAAAAAGTAAAGTAGGTATTCTATTTAGCATAGTTGTGATTGAAATAGGATAGTTTAATAAAAAAAAAAATGGATTATAATTTTTTTACAAAAGCAGAATATAAGCTATTTTAGAAGATCTTGGAAGAATTTTCCGTTAGGAAAAATAGACTTAATAAAAATTAATAAACTTGTAACTAGATTATCTAGATTAGTAAAAAAGTTATTAAATATAAGGATAGCTACTTTGAAAAAAAAAATACCTACCCAGCAAACGAAAATGGATTCAAAAAAATCCAAAATTTAAATTCAGCAATGACTACACAATCCATTTTTATCCAATTAAAATTTAATAATTTCTTGAATCCATTATATAAAACGGAATTAAAACTATAGGAGTCCTATTCTTTTAATCCAAAATAAGTTACACGGGCCATGCAATCCATTTTAATCTATGAAATGGAATTAAAACGAAGTAATTTCTATATTTTTTCAATCCAAAAGAAGTTTTGCAGGTCAATCTATTTTATTCCGTGACATAGGATTGAAATGATGTAGTTGCTATTTTTTCAATTCAGTTTGTATTCAAATAAATTAAAATGGATTATAAATTTTCAATCCATTTCCGTTTACCGAATATTTTCTTTAAAGAAAAATTTCCGGATTATCTCCTTGTCTTGATACATCATTAAATGCCAATGTTTCGTGAACATTGCAGTTTACTTCATCAGGGCGAGAAACAACTTGATACTGAATGTTAGCGTTTAATGTATCAAAACATAGAAACAACAAATGCAAATCTCTCAATTTAAAAAAAAAAATACCCGTACAAGCTTCAAAGAGTTAATTAATATTCTCTTTAATGCATTTTTTGTAAAAAAATTTATAAAATATATTTTCTTTAGAATTTTATAGAACTTTCAAACATTTTATATTATTTTTATTTCATTATAAAAATATGAGTAAAATGTGTTAAATTATAACGCATAAGTTTGATTTTTTCACATTATAGATATTTTCAATGAATCTCAAATCAGTTTCAAACTTCTGGCCGGCAGTGTATAGCCGTTAAATAATTTTATTCGTTTATTTATAATCGTATTCTTGCATGCAATTAAATTTTTACAGCAAAATGTAATCCCGATACGTCGGTACATAGACTCACCAATTCCTATGTTATATATAAGTAAGCATGGAACAGAGAAAATTAAACTTCGATTATTATATTTATTATGTGTGCAAAACATTTTAATTTTAGCCCGCATTTGCAGGTCTATTCTAACATCACTCTAACATCACATTAATTTAATGTAAAAAATGCTTAGGAATTTTATCCGTTTGTTATGAAGTTATATTTCTCGATACAAGATGCGAACGAAAGATGTAAAAATATTGAGAATACGGGCCAAGATATTTAAGAATAACTCATTTTACACCTCTTTTGTGGGTGCGTGTGTGCGTGTATGTCAGCCAGTGGCAAGATCAGTGGATTCTTCTGGAAGAATAAAATTGAACTTCATTCAAGTCTTCGAATCAAATGTTCAAAATGTCCACCATTATTCCGTAAACATTATCGAAGTCTACTTTCAAAGTTTTCTAATACTGATCTCAGTAGCTCTGGAGTTATCCCTTCATAATCTCTCTTTATTCTATTCATTATATCTAATCTGGTAGTCGGTGCATTCTCATAAACAATATTTTTCGAATAACCCCCAAAGAAAAAATCCAGCGAATTTAAATCTAGTGATCTTGGAGACCAGGGACTGATCCTCCTCGACCTATCCACCGATGGCTTATCTGCATCTATCATCCCTGGTAAAAAAAAACGATAGAAAACGATAGAAAAAGTTGTATCGTTTTGAATCAGGTTTCTTAATCCGAATTTCTCAATTGGGTATACGATATTGACAATAGACGGTATATCGGTTATAATCTGCATTAATAGATACGCTTTCAATCAGATTGTATGTGAAATATCATATACAAGTATATACGTTTTTCAATCGTTTTTGAAAATATATTTCGTTGTTGTATTCAATCTGTTTTAATAGTTTTTAATCCGGAATCTTAATCCGAATTTCTCAATTGGGTATACGGTATTGACAATAGACGGTATATCAAGTGTAATCTGCATGTTCAATGTTATTACTGATTTGATCTCGTTTATGGTATGTTCGGTTCAAAAAAATTAGATTTTGTATCGGGGAAATCGAATATAAACCCATAGATAATTCGGTGTAGAAATGCAACACAGAAAACGATTTCCTTCCTATCGTTTTCTTCGCATAGATTCTCGTAAAATTGGCAAATGAGAAATTAACGATAGAGACGAGTAGAACATCTTCAATTATTTACGGATAAACTACTGTATCCGAGATTTCTCGATTGGAAACTATTCATTTTGAATAGTATATGCATCATAAATYCTGTCTTTGAAATAAYCTATAGRAAACTAAACATATCAATGTATTAATTTCGAATTAAATACCGTGCGACAGATAGCATGGGATTAAAATCAATAGAATATCTACTGTGTTATCCATATAGAAAACARATCCTATTAAAACCGATAAAATATGCTAGGATTTATATTATTACACTTTCATGGTGAACGATAGACCTGTTAGAGAACGATACATACACATAGAAATCCTATCGATTTTAATCGTTTCATATCGTATTTTTTTATCAGGGATGGTATATCTTGGGTAATGCGACGTTATTGTAACTTTCAAGCCTTATAACTCGAAAAGTATTTAATGAAAAAAAACTTTTATAGTGTTTTGAAAAGCTCTCGAGATAAGCTACAAAAATATGTACTAAAAAATTGGGGGTACCATTTAAAAAATTCAAAATATCCTTGCCTTGACCTTAATAACACTCAAGGTCAAATCAGTGGTACCCTGTTATGTCCCCTTCGACCCAAACAACTTTTTGTCTGAAACATTTTTTGTGAAAATGCTTCGCTGAAGAAATATTTTGGTTCAACTTTAAAAATGGGACATCCTGTATACATATACTTTATAATAAGTAATAAATAAATCTAGATTGTTACG
Organism: Cephalotes varians; assembly: GCA_037157785.1. NCBI lineage: Eukaryota > Metazoa > Arthropoda > Insecta > Hymenoptera > Formicidae > Cephalotes > Cephalotes varians. The sequence goes on along the minus strand of JANQDE010000224.1, from coordinate 161,513 downwards.
AATAAATCAATCAAATGAGAAAAATGCCTATACACAGTCGTGGCTGGATTTCAAGTGCTCAATCATATTTCTGTACAGTTACAGTTACAGTTTAGATACAAATTTTCAATTTATTCTGAACTGTGCGCGCCGATTGTTTGTTGGACTTACAACGCAATTCTAAACTAAAATAATAATGTTATAATTTAAATTCTGATCGTCAGTTCGATAAAATGATGCTACAAAAAAAAAGAAAATGTACGCGCTCCTCGAAAAATAAACTGTATCAAACAATAGAAACATATAATAAACTGTTGTATGTTTTTATTCCAACCCAAGTGATATGTATAGTTTTAAAAAAATGATATGACAAAATTGCATTACTTAACTCAACCCAAGTAATATGTATTTTTCAAAAAAAAATCTATGAAATCTTTAAATTTTGTCATTTAGAAAGAGAATAATTATTTTTCATTTCTATTTTAATATATATTTTTAAACTTTAAATATATATAAAATCTAAATGATAATATTTTTATTTACAAAGATAAGATCCAAATATGTATTTTTGTATTCTCATTCAAAGATTTTCCAATCCAAGTAATAGTAGCTTTAATTTGTTTAAAAAAATAATATTACAAAATTACAACATATGCCTAACACAATCTAAGTGATATGTATTTTTCAAAAAATATATGCATATTTCAATAAAATACAAGATTTAATCACAAAGAAAATTAAAGGGATAATAGTATAGAATGAAACTACTTAATTGAAATAAAAAATTTTTAATATAAATAAACTTGCTCCTAGATCGCATTCTTTCTTAAATTCTTTTAACTATTTTTCTTATTCGGTCTAACAGCGCCAAGTTTCTTTATATTAAAAATTTTTTATTTCAATTAAGTAGTTTTATTTTGTACTGTTACCTCTTTAATTCCTTGTAATAAAATCTTGTATTCTATTGAAATGTGCATTTTTTGAAAAATACGTATCACTTGAATTGTATTAGGTAACGCAATTTTGTGATATTTTTTTTAGAAAAATTAAAGCTATTATCATTGGAATAGGAAAGCTCTTGAATGAGAATACAAAAATACATGCTTGAGTTTTATCATTTTAAATAAAGATAACACAATTATATAATATCATTTTTTTTAAAGGAGAATTAAAACTACTACTACTTGGATCAGAACATAGTTTGATACAACAATTTATTCCTTGAGGATTTGATGCTTTTTACTTTTTCTATAAAAAGATAATTTTGTTTTTTTTATCAGGGATACTATGCTAATTTGTTACTCAATGCTTCTAAAGCCTTTGTACACAATGCTAGAAATCGGTCCGAGATCTCAGATAAAGAGAGAATTGAGAGAAAATCACATTAGCAGGGTTGCCACAGAAAATCAATTTTGAAATTCCCTGACTTTTCCAGGTTTTCCAGACAATAGTGAAGAATTTTCCATGACTATATGTAATCTTAAATTTTAACGTTTAAAAGCAGGGATTGCAGAAAAGGTAACTTAAACTATGATTTTTACTTAAATTTTCATTTGCTTCTGTTTGTCCTTCTTTTTTTGTTTCTTCGAGAGCTTCTTTGTATAATGATCTTGCATTTCGTAATTTGAGAATCATTTGCTTATCAATTATTACATTATTTAAACCACCTAATGTTTGTATTGCATCATAAATTTGTCTCTGAGCAACTAAAGATTTAGCAAGCTGGTTCTCAACAATAACTTCTTTGAGATTGATAGAAAATAGGCGATAGTCAATAAACTTTTATGCTTGGTTTCTATGTATACATTGCCATACGTTAACGCGCGCGTTTGAAAAAAGAATGTGATTGGGGTAATCTATAGAAACGCGCGTTAACACATGCATGGAAAAATTAATTACTCTTTAGAATAAGAAATTAAGTACTCTTTAGAATAAGAACATTTTAAGAAAATTGAGCAAAGTTCAAAATTCCAGACTCTTTTATATTTTTTCCTACCTTTTCCAGGTTTTCCCTGACTATTTCAAAATTCCCTGACTTTTCCAGGTTTTCCAGACTTGTGGCAACCCTGATTAGTCAATTAGACGAATTGTTTAATTATTCAATTCATTCTATCTCATCTCGGAACGATTTTGAGTATAGTGGACGCTTAAAAATGGTTAAAGAAATAAATATTTACCTTCTGTTAAAGTGAATATAAATTCTTGAAATTGATGATTACAGCGCACATCGATTTTGTAATAAATTATTAAATTCAAAGCTCACCTCGCATATACGAAGACTGTTCCATTCACTATTCTGAGCGTCGTATTTCCGTGAAGGAATGTTAGACTGCTTCGGGCACTTGACAAAATCGCAAACGCATCCTTCGCGGACGTGACATCATCGAATTGGAGAATTGGTGTACCCGGTAGTAACATGATCATTAACACGATACTATCGGCGACTTCTCTAGACATTCGTTGCCTCAAGGAGAGTTGTTTGCCATTCACCTGTGATTGATATACACACATATTTACAAAATCAAAATCAAATTTAAAATTGCACATTAACAAGTCACAACACAAGTGTCTTTAAAATTACGCAATAAAATTGATTTTATTATATTTACATTCCACGCGGGCCATGACGTAACCGTAAGCCATTGCGATATACTTTTACGCAAGTTTGTCGCGTTTATGCTTGCATTGGCAGTAGTGAGAAAATGAGAACTCTGTGGTAAGTCAATCGTTGTTTTATCATTATATACTTGCAAAATATCTGCACTGATGTCATCTTGCAATGCGAATAATCTGTAAGTAACAGTACAATTAATTAGCCGATATTGATGGTATGCGTAATCGCGAAGTTATGGTATAAAGGAGCAAGTGTACCCTTTGCCAGCAGTCCTGTTGCGAACTATTTCTTGCCATTTTGATAATACTGCGGCATTCTCCGAGCGATCGCGTGTGTGAACATGCACCAGTGACTGATAATTGTTCGATTCTACAGGAAGAATGCTCCTAGATTCGTCATGCAGATCCGGATCTTCCGTTAAATATTGTGTGTTCGTCAAGCGAAAACCGCTAATGCCTAATTTAAGCCAGTGAGTCAAGATATCCTTAAATGGGACATAAGATAAATCAAAACGGAATAAATCGATCGATTAAAAATACTTGAGAAACTTACTCCAAATTCTGTCACCACTACCGGATTGTTGTAGTTTAAGTCTGGTTGTGACTTATTAAATTGATGAAGATAATATTGACCCCTTTGTTCGTTCCATTCCCACGCGGATTCACCGTATATACTCAACTGCAAAAGTATATTTTAAGTTGATATGTATTATTTCCTTTTTGTATCAGAGAATCATTAGAGAGAAGCATGACTAACCCAATTATTCGGAGGACTACTCCTTTCCTTTCCACCTTCAGAGCTGGTTATTCCATCAGCCCAGACATAATAGGACGTGAATGGATCTTGCCTTTCTATAGATTGTTTAAACCATGGATGTTCCATAGAGGAATAATTGGGATTCAATTCTAAAAAAATCTGTTGATCCTTTTCCTTTGCTATCTTGATGAGATTTTCCAAATTGCTTATATTTCCAAATTCTGGTTTAATGGCTTTAAAATCTATGGCCCCTCCTCTCAGAAAAAATAAGAATATTAATACGATTGAAACTACAATTAATATATCTTAAGAAAATTAATGTCTATACATACCATTTGTGCTTTCTTTCACTAGGGATGAGAGAGAGATAGCCCTGACATGTTGGTTTTTCAAATTACTTAATATAAGTTCCAGTTTTGTCAAACCGCCGTTAAAAACATCTGAAGCATCCAGCTCAACAATCGCGCTCTCCTCCCACAGTTTTTTCGGCTCAGGAGCAGAACACTTTGGCGCCATTACGATAATAGCTATGGCGCCAGCCAACATGGCTGCCCATATCAGCCAAAAGATGATAAATAAGGCCCATCTCAATCTGACCCAGAAAGGATCGTTTGCGAATTTCATCAATTCTTCCTTTCCCATTCCAGAGAGCACCTCTTTTACCATCTCAATATCGATTTTGGCATCGCCATTCTCCGAGATAAATTTCACCTAACAGAGAAACATAATTACTATGAAGTGACGAGGATCAAACGAGAACATTCATAATATAATTATAGATACATAATATTATTATGTCAGACTGTTGTACCGCCAGAGCGGACACGGGGTTGGGATTGGTGGGCCGAAGAAGAATCAACATTGGCCAAGTAGCACTTTATCTTTTTATTAAATAAATCACGTTGACTTATAATCACTTGCGTACATTTATTCCGCGATACCGCACCTCACGTGTCGGCTCGTCAATCGAGAATCGCCCGCTGTCTCGTTGCGCATCGTATACACGGTGGGCCATTTTAATCGATCCACCTAAATATCTCTGTAGGTAAGCCACCTACAGAAACATGGTTCGGACAAAAATTGTCGAGGACAATGTCATCCATCCAAGAACGTATAGCGTAGAGATACCATCTCGAACGTAAAATTTCCCGTTCTTTCCGAATCCGGTGTCAAAAATAGGGGTTTCTATTAAAAAAAATAAATCATCTTCAAATGACCTTGAAAATCTACCTGAAAGTCAAGGTCAGTAGTACAGGTGGAAGGTCAAGGTCAATAGTATAGGTGGCCCCCCATTGTCCTCGACAATTTTTGTCCGAACCATGTTTCTGTAGGTGGCTTATTTACAGAGATATTTAGGTGGATCGATTAAAATGGCTCAACGTATATATAACGCGTTTTGGCGGTTTGTTACCAGGTCGGTTCTGCCGATCGCAGTTACTTCCGGGGAAGAGGTGACTGCGACCTTCAGGCGAGTATCGTCTTATCACTGTGCCGTCGAGCGACCGCGATAAGCGAAAATTGATCGGTATATGGCACGTTTCCGGGCTGACTACTTTGTCATGGGAAATACTCATGACAAGACTAACATGGTTCTCAAAATATTAAAAAACTAGAGTTTCCATTAAATAAATATAATAAATAAAAATACGAGGTAAATCTTTATATTAGAGGACACTACTCCGATGACTTTAATATATATTATAAAGTAAGGGTACTGATCAACTTTTTCTTATAATTTAATCGACAGTCTTATAATTTTTGAGATATTTAAAGTTAAAGTATAATTTTTGGTAATAAATTTTTATCTTAAGAGACAAATTTCGATGATCTCAACTTTGATATATCTTATCAAAATCATGATCCTGAATCCTGAATAATCAAAACGTTTTAACCGTTCGTTATTCATTAAAAAGTTATTAACAAAAAAAGAATTTGAAAGTTTCTGAAATATATTATGGGAAATACAATTATATACAGAACCTCGCATCACGAAAAGTATATGCGTGGAGGCAGTGTGTTTCGTCCCTCCCCCCTCTACGAAGTGGTTTCACTACCAAAACATTAGAGATTTGGGTCGAATCTCGCCTTGCGGATAATTTACACGAAACAAGATTACAACATGAATTTACCATTTTTCACGCAAAGCGAAATCTATAAATTGTACTGTTTCATATATTTCAAAATCTTTTCAAAATTTTTTTAATAACTTTTTAACGAATAAATAATTAAAGCGACGGCTGAAAAACATTCTGAAGTTTATTCATTCATATCATGACCTTAACAACATATGTCAAGATCGAGATCATCGGAGTTTGTCTTACAAGATAAAGATTTATGGGAGCAATTCATTTGGACACGGTGCAATTGCCAACAGCCACTCACGGCGACCAGTGCCTGGAGATTTTTCACTGTTCAAGCGCTGTGAGTAGCTGATGGGCAATTGAACCGTGTCCATTTGAATGTCACTCAAGATTTACTACTAAAATTATACTTTAACTTTAAATATCTCAAAAACTATAAGAGACCATTGATTAAGTTATAAGAAAAAGTTGATCAGTATCTTCACCTTTATAACATATATCAAGGTTAAGATCGGAACGGTGTCTCCTAATGTAAAGAAATACTAAATACTACATAATAAATGTTATTGCTGACTGTCTCTAGAAGTTCATTATTTTTTGCAGTAAACGAAAAATATATTAAAACAACAAATAGAACATAATAGATGTATAAAAACACAATAATTAAAAGTGCGCTAAACGGTCAGAGCTAAATCTTCGTGCAAATGTTTCTTATGTGAATTTATATATATTTCTCAAGTTCACCAAACTGCGCGCGGAATAAATTTTCGGTTTTGAAACAGTCTTAAGGTGAACAAGAATAGTAATAATATATTGTCATAAGGTAGGTTAAAAAATCAAATTAAAAAATTTAGGAATTCATTAATTACTTATTAAGACTCCTGAATAGTCGTCACGACAATATTAAAATCGTGATGTCGTAAGCGAGAAATGACATGTTGAAGTTTTTTGCATGTTATTTGTAAATAAAGAAAACTTGAATAAAACAAACTAATAAGATCGCTTTAAAACACTTATAAAAATGGGCAGAAACTATTCTTCCCCTGATAGTATCAGTAAAAGTCAGAAATTCTATTACAACTCCTCACTAGAAAGCTAAATTAATAGTGACCTGAAAAATGTTTACCATAAAATTATCTTGCATTTCGTAAAAAAATTTAGGGGTAGCGTGATTATGAATGTATAAGGATACTAATATCCAGCTATTTATGTTTTCTAATAAGAACAGTTAGGCTGGTATTCATAATTGATTCTTATACTCTAGATTCTTAAGAGAATGCTGGAATGACGAAATTATCACATTGCAAATCCGAATTTTTTCGAATTAGCTTTAGAGAATTGAAGAACCTTTGAACATATTTGAAGTATATACACGAATAAACAGAATACTCAACTTAAACTTAACAATGGAAAAAAATTCAATTATTTAAATTTCTGTAAAGTCAATTCAAAGAAAATTTGAACCTGTGTTGGTAATTTCATCATTCTAGCATCGGCTTAAATATTCTTAAGATGTCATAACTGATATCATATATATAAAGCTGTATTAACATCTTAAAATATTACTTAAGAGAATACTAAATGAGTGAAAAAAATTGAAAGGTGATATAATTTTTGCCGGTACCGTGTGTATACTTTTTAATTTTTTTATTTTTATATTTTTACAGTATTTATTCCTTTCAAGACTATCTTAACCCATTTTTTCCCAATCGACCATTTTGGTACCGATTAGTTTTTTGGCATGTAAAGTAATTCATTGATTTTAATATGCAATATATGATTTCCGAAGCAAAAAGATCTGCTCTTTTCGAATCTGCAAACAGATTTTCAAAATTTTTTAATCCAAAAAAAATATGGCGGCTCAAACTTGGTGAAATTTTTATTTCTTATTACGACTGAATTTGTACATTTTTTTGAATAAAATATGCAACTTATGCATACTAAATGATCTAATTTTGTTATAAGTATAACTCTAGGACTTTCGACAACTAATTAATGTTTTTAAAAATGTCAAGTACAAAATGGTAGACAAAAAACTGCAAATTAAAAAAGAAATGAAAAAAATAAGCAAATATATTTTTTTTATGTTTTTGAAGATGCTGAATCGATATTTGAAGTTGCTTGTTCAAAATTCTTGCATAAAAAAAATATGGCGAATTCAAAATGGCCGCCAAACTAGATACTTTCAATAAACCAATGTTTTGCTTGCAAATACACGTTTTGTATGTTTTTGAGGATACTGAATCGATACTTTATATGTAATTATTCCCGTAATAAAAATAAAAAGTTTTAAATAATAATGAATTTTATCTCTAAAAAAAAATATAATTTTTTTTTTTTCTAAATCAAATAACCAAAAAATCGAATTGTTGACAATTAAACAAAAAGTAATCGAATTTAATACATGCATATCTTACACATAATAAAATAATTGTATGAAATTGATTTTATTAATATTTAATTGAATTCTTAATTTTGTTTTGATGAAGCATGGTAATTATCGAAACATTTATTACATATATATTTATTGCATTCATTACAATAATTTCTAGTACGTTGTTTGCAGCTATTTCCTGATTTACAAGTTTCGTCGAATACTTTGATGTAAACCATGGTAGGATCTGAAACATTTAATACAAAAATGTTCTTTACAATGATAACAGAAAGTAGATGTACGATCTTTGCATAATTTACATACTTCACGATCAACATTGCAATGATTTTCGACCTACTATTCATAGTAAAAAGTGAACGTGGGCTGTTTTGTAGATTTATACAATCTTCATTGACTAATGCTATGGTTTTATATAATTTAGTACATGATAAAAAATATCAGCTAAAGATTTTGTTTTAAATGTTATAAGAGCGTACTTACAAAAAAGTAAAGAATCCCTAGCTAACCATGTACGAGTCGAAATTCCAATGGTACGTAAAGTATGTAAATTATGCAAAGATCGTACATCTACTTTCTGTTATCATTGTAAAGAACATTTTTGTATTAAATGTTTCAGATCCTACCATGGTTTACATCAAAGTATTCGACAACAAACTTGTAAATCAGGAAATAGCTGCAAACAACGTACTAGAAATTATTGTAATGAATGCAATAAATATATATGTAATAAATGTTTCGATAATTACCATGCTTCATCAAAACAAAATTAARAATTCAATTAAATATTAATAAAATCAATTTCATACAATTATTTTATTATGTGTAAGATATGCATGTATTAAATTCGATTACTTTTTGTTTAATTGTCAACAATTCGATTTTTTGTGGTTATTTGATTTAGAAAAAATTTTTTTTAGAGATGAAATTCATTATTATTTAAAACTTTTTATTTTTATTACGGGAATAATTACATATGGAGAGTCAATATTTGATGCGGAATATTGGATGGGCAAATTGTTGGACCACACTTTTTTAATGCCAATTTAAACGGAGCGATGTACCTGCAGTTTTTGCAAACTGATCTGCAAGAGTTGATGGAAGACATCAATTTACAAACTCTCAGAGGCATGTGGTTCCAACACGATGGTGCCCCGGCACACTGTGCGGGTGTTGTCCGCGATTATTTAAATGAAAGGTTTTCTCAACGTAGGCAGAAATGGTTTCATTCGCTGGCCATTGAATTCACCAGACTTAACACCGTGCGATTATTTTTTATGGGGTTACCATTGGTGCTGATTGTCTACGCGACGTAACCAAAACGGATTAACATCTGAATAGTAATGGCAGTTGTGGCGATTGAAATCTCCGTTATTGTGGAATGAGGCCTTATCGCTAAAAAGCATCCTGTCGAAAAACATGTTATCTTCTTCCAGTCTTGAAAGGGATTGTTTTTGCTACAGAGCCAACAACTCCCGATGACATGCAGATTCGCATATATAATGCAATAGCAATAATTCTTGAAGAAGTGTTACGAAGAACGACGCTTTCACTTCAGCGTCGATTGCGCATGTGCCTAGCCGTTGAAGGAGACGTCTTTGAACATCTCCTGTAATGTTAGTCGTCTGATATAATAATTGCTTGCTTTATGAAAATCGTTTAGAAGTGTGACGTCAATTACCCAAAATGACCATTATTAATACTCAATGACTTTTAATTACCTAAAATGACCAGTGCCAATCATCAATTACCCTCATTTATCTAAATTAATCAGTGCCAACCTTCAATGGCTCTCAATAACTGACAATTTTTGACCTTAAGATAACCTTGAAAAAATAAAATTTATCGTTCAGACAAGGACGTATCTAAACGTAAAATTTTGCGCTCTTTCCGAATCCGGGGTCAAAAATAGGGGTTTCTATTTAAAAAATTTGCTCTGACCTTCAAATAACCTTGAAGGTCAAATTCAAGATCGAATTGAAGGTCACCATCCGATGTCCCCCTACAAACCCAACAACTTTTTAAAGGTTATTTTTGGATTGTCGGCTTCCCTGACGAGATATTCACGTGGTGGTTTTAAAATGAGACCATGTACACTCACACACGCACACACACACACAGAATGGCTCATTTTAATTCATCCAGAATATTTTAAAATTGAAACTGGCAAACAAAAATGTTTCAGACAAAAATGTTTCATATAAAAATTGCATGATTTTAAGACGGACATAAAACGGTGACAATGATTTGATCTTGGATCTTAATGATATAAAAGTCAATTCAATTTCTAAAATGGAATCCCCTATATTTCATTGCATATTCTAGTAGTTTACGTTGAGAACTTTCCAAAACATAATAAAGTATTTTTTTATCAAAAATTTTCTGATATTTTAAATTTTGTTATAATTTTTTGTTATATTTTGACCCCCCCCCCCCTCTCACGTTGATGCTTGATTAGCGTGAGTCACCTTGTTTCTCGGAGTACTTGATTAGCGTGAATCCTCTTGCCTCTCACGTATGGAGTGCTTAATTAATGAGAATCGCATCTCAAAAATCACAAATCCTTCTATTGAAGGAACGCTTCGAAATTATCTCTTGATTCGAATACATAACATCAACTTATTTTCGAATGTCGTTTTGAGTAAGACTCTCGCGGTATATTCCTGCAAACTACTTATATTCTTTCTATTATATCTTTTCTAGTTATAGGTGCACGCTCGTAAACCATTTTTAACATATTCTTATAAAAAAAGAGTCGGATAGTTAAATCAGAAAATCAAGGCCGGATCTACATTGTCCAATCCACCTGCTATTGTATGCCGATCCAGATAAGCTCTCTCATTAGATATATATTTATTTTTTGTCTTGGCTTTGAGAGAGGTACATTGATCTTACATATACAAGGTGTTCGGAAAATACTGGGACCTTTAAATAACTTTTGAATGAGCGGAGACAATCGAATGAAATTTGAAGGGCATTTATGGCATCAAAAAAGGCTATTTTTGATATAAGGATCAACAATCCCCCCCGGGAACGCGGGGACGAGATACAAGTAAAAAATCTTAAATGGCATAAGGAGTCGCTTATTCAAGTGATAGCTCGTTTGAAAAGTCTCGAAAAAACCTTTCCAATGATGACTTATGATTCCGAGGGTGCGAGAGTGAAGGCGGTTCAAAAATCTTAAAAGACATAAGGGCTCAAAAAATCTCGGGAAAAACTCTCGAATGAAACATTACCCGGCTCTCCAACCATCTGCACTCTTCATTAAAAATGTGTGCATGTTTTCGTCATCTGTTTTTAGCGTAACCCAGGATCAACGACATATCGTGGTAAATAACTGATGTCCGATTCCGGTTCTACGTTTTACGAGTACGATGATGTTTAGACAAGTTTTTTCCCGACAGATTGATAGGAAAGAGGAAATTGAGTGGCTACCACGGTCATTTGATTTGGCGCCTCGACTATCTCTTCAGGAGATATTTGAAAAGTAAGATCTTCATCACCAAGCCTAACGATTTGCAAATGATCGCCAAATAATTGATGAAACAAAACGTATACCACAGAAATATAATAGGAAGGCAATCTCAAGTTTTTACAACTGATTAGCTCATTGCCGAACCGTTTAGGGGAAACATTTTGACCATTTGTTGTAATCAAGCATTCCAAATGTGAGAGGCAAGGGGACTTACGATAATCAAACATCTCAAAAGAGTTAGTTACCTATCACGTCCACGTGGTGTAATAATTTGAGCGATCATATCGAATTATTGAAGATTCAGAATACATAATATCTTTGTCGTATATCCCCATAAAAAGTAATCTAAGGCCGTAAGATCGAGATGGTCATGCTAATGGTCATGCTTTGCGTCCGATTCATTGGTGTAAGTATTTTAAAAAATTTTGTATTGTCTTGATAAAATGAGCCGATGTTCCGTCTTGAAAATGCTCCGTGTTGAAGCCACATTTATCTTCCGAATATAATTTCCACAATTTCTAACAATATTGGTAAATGGTTCTCAAGGAAATTGTGGTACATTGCACCATTTAGTGTTTCTTCGAAAAAATAAAGTCTAATTATGCGGCCGTTTATTATAAAAAACAGAAATACGAGGCATATATTTGAACTTTATTTTATTTTGAATTTGTGACCTAGATTGAATGTCCTTATATTGAATTAGAGTAAAAGTTTCTTTACAAATTGCCGATAAAAGAGATTTGATCGATTTTTTACATGACGCTATTAGTGTTACATCGTTGGAAAGATACCATTTCATAGAATATTTTGAATCAAATTTGAAAAATTTGAAATGAGTGAAAATTAGGAAACATTTTAGATACACTTTACTTTTTTATTATAAAAGAGAAAAACGCTGTACAAGAAAAAATTTGTCGTGTTTATGGAGAGGATATTCTAACTAGGCAAACAGCAACGAATTAGTTTCGTCGAATTAGTTTCGCATTTCAAGATGAAAATTTTGATGTCAAAGATATACTTTATTTTGGTTGCCTATTATGGAAAATGTCGATGAAATCTTCCAAAAAATTGAAGAAAATCATCATGTGAACAGCTACAACACACCTAAGGAGTTAAACATTAATCATAAGATCACCATTTCAAGGCATTTGCGTAAAGCTGGATACACAAAAAAGCTCGATGTTTGAGTATATGATTTGACGCTACAAAATTTAATGAATCAAATTTCCATTTTCGAATCGCCGTTAAAACAAAACAAAATGAGTCATTTCTAAAAATGATTGATAACGGGCGATAAAAAATGAATAACATACGACATAATGTTTGAAAAAGATTGTCGAAGCGAAATGAGGCAAATGATTACAAAACCCGAATTGATGCCAAAGATGATACTGTGTTTGGTGGGATTGGAAAAGAGTCATCCACTACTACCCTTAAGGAAAATAACTGATTCCGATTTCTACTGTCAACAACTAGTGATTGAACGAGTGAAACAATCGATTCAGAAAAAACGGTTAGAATTGATCATTAGAAAGAGCATATCTTCTATCATAACAATGCCACACACAATTTTGACTCGGCAAAAAATGAAGGAGCTTGACTGAAGTTTTGAAGTTTTCCATCTGACTTTGCATTGTCAAGCTATACTATTTGTCTTTGTAGAACTCTCTTAAGTAGGGAATAAATTTGACTTCAAAAAAGGCCTGCGAAATCATTGTCTCGCTTTTTGTCCAATCCCAGAAGTTCTACATCGATAGAATAATGGCTCTACCCGAAAAATAGATCAAGACACAAGGTCAAGATTTGACAGAAGGTCAAAACGGTACATACTTGGTTTAAAGATTTGTAAACAATTTTAAAAATGTTCAATTATGCTCAAATTCATAAAAAGACTTTCTCTAATCCAATATAATGTATCAATGAACTTGTCTTAGAAAAGGCTGTCAGACAATGAAATAAAAAATATAGCATTCCATTAGAAAAAATAAAGTTGACCATGAAATGTCTCCAACGTCTCCCATAAAACAATTGTTTCCATTATATGATATATCCCTTTTTATATTGAATACGGATATAAATTATTTTTTTATATCTTCAAATTTTGTTAATAATTAAATCAGTCATTTTACACGAATCACATTATACAGAATGTCCCATTTTAAATAATCCAACCCACTATCTCGAAAATTAAACCCAGTAGACAAAAATGTTTCAGACAAAAGTTGATTGTCTCGAAGGGGGATATAAGATGGTGCCATTGATTTGACCTTGAATAGTCCTCTGAAGGTTATGTGAAGGTTACCTTCAATTTTTTTAATGGAACCCTATTTCTCATTACATATTCTTATAGCTCATCTCGAGAGTTTTTCAAAACACTAACATAACTAACATAACTAAGTTACTTGTTGTTAAATAGTTGTTAAGTTATAAGGCAAGATCGGGACTGATTCGACCGATTAAGGCAAGATCGAGATTGATTCAGCCGATTAAAGCAAATTCAAGACTGATTCGGCCGATTAAGGCAAAATCGAGACTGATCCGGCCAATCCAATCCACGTCAGAATCTATTTCTTTATGTTAAAGGATTATGATCTTAATAAGTGTTCAAAATATATAAATATATATAAAGATTTCTACAAGATTTAAGATAGAGTTATATATAATTTTTGTAACTCGATGAAAAATTGTCGAATGAAATATTTATATGACATTAGATATAATGCAATAATTTTCATAAAATATTTAATTAAATAACCTGTGCGCATATTGTAAAGAATATTTTAACGTATCTTTAAGCATACATAATGATATGGAATAAAATTAATTCGTTACTAAATAATATTTTAAATTTCAGGATGTTTGATAGTCGAAATAATGAATATAAAATAATGAACATATAATTCACGTTTAACACTGACAAGGGATGGGCACGAACTGTAAAATACGAAATTGAATGAGCCATAGTTCATTCGAAAGGGGAGGTCGAGGGTGTAAAAAGTGTAAGAGGGTTTGAGTGCATGGGCCTTAGTTTCCGAGAAATTTGAGTGCAAAGTTAAGCGTGCGGCCAGCTGTACGTTAAGTACCATAAATAAGTTAGACTCAGCGTGAAGCGTCGTGGCTGAGCAGCCTAAGGCGCGCGCTTTGTCTTTTTTGGTCTCCGTTGCGAGTTCAAAACCTCGCAGTGCCAACTTTTTTTTTTTTAATTATAACGATTNCACTGCGAGGTTTTGAACTCGCAACGGAGACCAAAAAAGACAAAGCGCGCGCCTTAGGCTGCTCAGCCACGACGCTTCACGCTGAGTCTAACTTATTTATGGTACTTAACGTACAGCTGGCCGCACGCTTAACTTTGCACTCAAATTTCTCGGAAACTAAGGCCCATGCACTCAAACCCTCTTACACTTTTTACACCCTCGACCTCCCCTTTCGAATGAACTATGGCTCATTCAATTTCGTATTTTACAGTTCGTGCCCATCCCTTGTGAGTAAAGGACAGATTAAAATAATTCGGGACTTAAGAAATATATTAAATAATGCATTATATAATAGCAATAACAGCAAAATATTTCAAAATAGAAAAAAATATAATTTAAATTAATTTTTGCACGCAATTTTCTAATTTTCTATTATGCTGAAAATCTGTATTATAATTAATTTCTTCACTTAGATCCAACATAGGACTAAAGRAAAAAATTAATTAATATTAATATGTTAAACGTCACGTCGGTCCCTGGGGACCGGTGCTAGATTTTGTGTTATGCCACATAATATCATCAACTGGAGAGATACGCATTGCCTTTCAATACATTAATTTTTGATAAAGTAATATTCTCTATTTTATACTTTTCATTCTCGAGGACAGACGTCGCCTAAACAAAATTCATTTTCAACAGGAACCGGCGCAGCGGCGTAGTGTAAACGTAGTCTTAACGTGTTAAAGTATTACTGAATACTCAGCTGCTTTATCTGCTGAATACAACCATTATTCTATTTTTTCCGAATTATTCTCAAATATTATAATTTACACAGAATTCTTCTTTTATTCATTTATAAAAATTATAAATTTTTTAAAATGTTTCTTCCAATGTTCTTATTCTGATTTCAATTTGAAAAAATAAATAAATTACAATTCGATTACTATTAAGTGTTCCAATTAATTTTGAAGGATTTTTTGCAAAAAAAAAAAAAAACATTTTAGGGAAATCTTAAATTATATTTTATTCAAAATATTTTCCATCGCTAGCTATAACTCTTTTCCACTTTTCTGGCAATAAATGAATTTCGCGATAAAAAAAAAATGTTCGTCCTTCGAAGCAATCCATTCATGATTTTTTTATTTCGTCATATGTTTTGAAATGCTGGTCAGCAAGGCCGTGCATTGATCGAAATAAGTGATAATCTAGGGAGCACAGATGAATATGAATGATACACGGCATATGATAAGACTTCCCATTAAAGTGCCAATAACATATCTTTAATTAATTTTGTAATTATTTGTCGAGCATTGTCGTGCAATAAAACCACTGCATTTTTTTTTAGCTATTATTGAATATTTCTAGTTTAAAACATGATTTAAATCGGGAACGTTTGTCCACGTTGTGATTGACCACAGCCACTCACAGCAGTCAGTGCCTAGAGGCTTTTCACTGTTCAAGCGCTGTGAGTGGCTGGTCAATTGCAACATGGGCAAACGGGCGCCACTCTTTAAATCAATTAATTGTTGTTGATAACGTTCACAAACTGTTTAATTTGATTTCAGCAGTTCATAATATACGATACCTTTTAGGTTTCCCACCAAATGCACAATAAAATCTTATTTTCGTGAATGCGCTTTGATGTCGATGATTGACTCTACCCACGACTTTTTACGCTTAGGATTATCAGTAGATCCATTTTTCAGTTACAATTTGATACAAAACTACTTCTTTTTGTGACAAGAAAGCAATGAAGTGTAAATGGTTAAACGATTTTAAGTGGCCAATTCAGAGAATTCATGTAGAACCCATTTACCTTCTTTTTAATCTTTCATTGCGTAATCAAAAACGATTTATTTATCATTTAATGTTCAATGTTTTAGTTAATTCTTCAAGCGTTTGAGTTAATTTCATTGTTTTCCAACAATGTCTGCAGTTTGACATCTTCGAACTTTTTTGGTTGATCTGAACATTCTTTGTCTTTCAAAATCATGTCTTTTAAATCATCGAAATTAGTATTCACATGTTTTAATTGATGGAGCAGACTCAGAATAGTTTTTTGAGAGGAATCAATGAGCTTTGGCAACCGTTTTTTTCGAATCAAAACAGTAAAATAATAAATGATGAAAATGCTCTTTATCACGTTCCATTTTCATTTATAGTAAAAAGTATGCTTATGTTTACGAATGCACAGGACATGTCAAATTATTTATAGAAATGTCCAAGCTTTATAGAAATGTACCAACTTTCAAAATTTCTAGATTTGTAGTTACAGCTATCTATAGTAAGTCTTCGAAACTAATCGAAACACTTACTCTAATGGCAAAAATTTGTTAAAGCTTTCATATGTAGAGTTTTTTCAGATTTTTATACTGTCGAAAACAATATAAAAATCTACAAACCCCTAAAGTTCAGGTTGCAGTTAAAATCTTGTTTTACATATGATGCGACTTTCATACGCTTGCATATCTTTTATACTTGAGCCATCTTTCTCTTCACATTCAACTGTGATTGATCATTTTCTTACGGCTCAACGCTTACTACACCTATTGTAGATCGAGATTTATTGTTCATAATATCAATAGGACGCGTTTCGTTTGATAAATTCAGATAAAAGAAAAATTATGAATTTCTTTAATTGCATTAAAATAATCTCGTTATCTTTTCTACAATCCACATAATACAAGAAATTTTGCCGTCGTTTTCTGTCCCCGGTCGATCGCACGAGATAGGTATATCCATTGCGAAATATAGGAGTTTCTATTTGATGTTCGTAAAATACTTTTGAAATTATTTATTCTTTGTTATTAAACAAGAACAAATTGATGCTCGCAAGCATTATACGATCCATTTAACGCTACAAACGCTTCGAAGCATTTGATTGACCAATCAGAAAGAATTTTATTAATTGACCAATCAAAGAATGCTTCAAAACATTTGTAGCCTCAAGTAGATCATAGCCGCGAGAGTATTATTTCATTCCTCGTATAAATTTGTCAAGCGTATTAATTGGCTGCAAGATAGAGAAATTTTTGATTCTGTTCTACGGCCAATTAACACGCTTGAAAAATTTGTTGCACGACAAATGTCACTTTGAAACGTATCTACAGTTAACAAAAAAATAATCGCTCGTTTCGAGAATGGCTGCGTTCAAAATGGCTGCGTAGAAAAAGCAGCTTTGCAACTATTGTAAAGATTTTACGACCACTTACGATTACATTTACGTTGTTCTAGAACAGTTTTAATACGAGACTGCAATAAATTGAGGTTAATCAACTTGAATCAAAACTAAGGCGTTTAATTCATCTGTATTTGAAAGGATTTCGCGAAAAGAACATGCAAAAATAAACGCGAGGCATTCTTTCTGCATGGAAGAGTCCGCGGCTTCCGCGAAAATGAGAGATCTCGAGAATTAAAATCGCAGAAGCAAAGGATATTCTCACCTCGGTAGCTTTTTCGTCCTTCTCGATCGCGATCTTCGCGGCGCTATCCTCTTTAAGCATCCGCTCCTGTGCATCCTGATCCAAATCCTCGCCGTTCTGCTTGCCCATAATGATAACGGTGTTGTCCTGCTCCTATTATTTCCGCTGCTGCTGTGCTGCTGATATTGCTGATCGTTATAACACTTCGGCGCCAGCCGCACCCTCCTCGTCCGACTTGAACGTAGCAACGAATGAAGCTCGTAAAGCCCATGGCACATGCAAAAACGTAAGACAATAAGACGTAAGCAGTAAACGAATTGGCCAATCACAATTGAGAATTGTATTACGTTCTCTACTGTGATTGGCCAATTCGCTTACTGCTTACGTTTACTGCCTTACGTTTTTGTATATGCCATGGGCTTAAAGGCCATGGCACACAAAAAAACTTAAGCGGTAAAACTTAATCCCGGTCTACAATAGGTGTAGTAAGCCTTAAGCCTTAAGAAATTAACCAATCATGATCGAATTTGAAGAGAATAATGAACTATGATTGCTCAATTTCTTACGGCTTAAGGCTTACTACACCTATTGTAGACCAGGGCTTAAGCAATAAGCGAATCAGCCAATCACAGTCAAGAATTTAAGGCGAAACGTAAGCAGTAGCAAATCAAAACTGTTGATTTCCTTACTGCTTACGTCTAACCGCTTAAGTTTTTTTGTGTGCCATGGCCTTAACAGTGTTGCTAGACAGACCGCTTTACTAGCGCATGCGCAACAGTAGAGACAATTAATCCAGGGGTGCGTTTCACTTAACGTCCACAACGCTCGCGTGCATCATTTCATCTTCGTTGTAATCGAACGTTAAACAAGGATGAAAAGACGCGAGCGTTGCGGACGTTAAATGGAACGCACCCCAGGTAGTGGATTAAGCCAGCGGCACACGATGCTTGTTTTTCTGCTGGATTGCTTGCGTTTTAGTAAATTACTAGAAATTCTGCCTTCTGTTTGGTGCAATTTTGTGCCGCTGGCTTTAATAGAAACCCTAGAAGTAAGCCTGGGGGTCGATTCTGTATCATACAAATTAGTGAAAATTACAAAAGTGAGCAAATTCACTAGGTATTGACCAATGAAATTATATATATTCTAGTATATTCACTCATCTTTGTAATTTTCACCAATTTGTATGATACAGAATCGACCCCTTGGATCCTCATGCAGATACTGGCGCCACTGAAATATAATAATACTGGAACGAGCGCGACCCTATGAATAAGTGTGATCCGAGAGAGAGCATCCAAGGTGGTATCTTTAGCCTTTTTTAAGCTATACTACGCATGTGTGGTAAACGATAGTGGGGATCGTACAGTCTCGTTTTATAAAAGACGGTTACGTGTGTCCAATAAATGTTACAAAGAAACTTTTGGCCAGATTGTACTAAAAAGAGACAAAGATACCACTTAAGACCCTCTTTGTCATTTCACGACACTAGCGCCCGCGCTCGTTCCAGTATTATTATATTTCAGTGACTGGCGCTTTGACACCGAGCACTGATTGGGTAAAGTGTTGTTTTAGTAAAAATTTTCTAGAAAGTTTTTAGTAAAAACAACACTTTACCCAATCAGCGCTCGGTGTCAAAGAGCCAGTGTCTGCATGAGGATTCAGGCTACATAATGTACATATTTTATATGTACATAACACTGAAATATAATAATACTGGAACGTGCGCGGGCGCTAGTGTCGTGAAATGACAAAGAGGGTCTTAAGTGGTATCTTTGTCTCTTTTTARTACAATCTGGCTAAAAGTTTCATTGTTATTAGATGAACGTAAACGTCTTTTATAAATGTCTTTTTACGAGACTGTACGATCCCCACTATCGTTTACCACATATGCGTAGTATAGCTTAGAAAAGGCTAAAGATACCACCTTGGACGCTCTCTCTCGGATCACACTTGTTCATAGGGTCGCGCTCGTTCCAGTATTATTATATGGATACACCTGCTTGATACTCGTACCAAGTTGATCCGGCAACGTTTACATCGTGCGCTCTAAATGTTTAGTACGAATTTGATACGAATATAGTACCTGATACGCGTATCAAATGCACGATGTAAACTAGGCCACTGACTCATAGCACATATAGATTAGATTCCTCAGGGCTATCGCACACAAAATGGYATAAGCTGCATATGCATAACATAAGACCGCTGAACGGGTGGCCTCCATTTGGACACGAATCGATTGGACACGAGCCACTCATAGCGCTTGAACAGTGGAAAGTCTCTAGGCACCAGTCGCTGTGGTTGGTTGTGTCCAATTGAGCCGTGTCGAAACGGGACGCTCCCCCGCTGAACCAATAAACGTCCATCATAAAGCCACTATATTGATTGGCTGTGCTTTAAGGCCGAAGCACAGACTCTTGCACAACACATAAGACATAAGGCATGAGAAAATTAACCAATCAGAATTCTTTATTTCACGGAAAAGAAGGAAATAAAGAATTTTGATTGATTAATTTTCTTATGACTTATGTCTTATGCGTTATGCAAAAGTCTGTGCTTCAGCCTTTATGCTGGATATTCATTGGTTCAGCGGTCTTATATTATGCATATGCAGCTTATGTCATTTTGTGTGCGATAGCCAGCCTTTATGCTGGATCTATAATGAAATCGAAGTGTTGTTGCAACTCTGCTACTGACCAAGCAGAGAAGAAACCTGCGTTTAGCAGAAAAAGCAGTTTAGAAAGCGCTTTACGCTGATTGGATTATACATTTAGATCTAAATTAAGATAGGACTATTCTTCTAGATCTAAAAATAAAATCCAATCAGCGCAAAGCGCTTACTAAGCTGCTTTCTCTGCTGAACGCAGCCTTTGTATATTACCATCGACATATAGAACTGGACCGCTTATCGCAGTGATGGGGGTAGAGACACGCGTGGAGTGAGAGGCAGATATTGGTTGCATTCAGCAGAAAAAGCAGCTTAGTAAGCGCTTTATGCTGATTGGATTATACTTTTAGATCTAAATTGAGATAGGAYTATTCTTCTAGATCTAAAAATATAATCCAATCAACGCAAAGCGCTTACTAAGCTGCTTTCTCTGCTGAACGCAGCCATTGGGTGCATCCAGAAGCACGACCGCTCACCGAGCGCTCATTGAGCAATCGAAGATGATTGGTTCTTACCKTTAGATCCAATCAATCATCTTCGATTGCTCAATGAGCGCTCGGTGAGCGGTCGTGCTTCTGGATGCACCCATTGGCTGCGTTCAGCAGAGAAAGTAGCTTAGTAAGCGCTTTGCTCTGATTGGATTATATTTTTAGATCTAGAGGAATAGTCCCATCTCAATTTAGATCTAAAAGTATAATCCAATCAGCACAAAGCGCTTACTAAGCTGCTTTCTCTGCTGAACGCAACCATTGTAGATCCATGATCCTCCTCTTCTTCGAAGAGTCCCGGAAGCATCCGATCAGTCGGTCAATCGGTCGGTTGAACTTTTCGCGAGGGCGAAGAGGGACGACAGCACCCACGATTGCATTCGGCTCACTCCGCCACTGCCGAACGAAGAATTATCCGTACTGAGAATTAGCAACAAAAGAAAGAGAGAGACGGATAGATAAACTGCGCGCGCACAAGAGGGAGAGAGAGAGAGAGAGAGAGACGGAACAGCAATAGGTCAAACGCAGGCTAGATGGAGACACGACGACTTAGAGAGGAAGTGTATGTGTGCGAGGGGACCACTGAATTGCGCGAGTATCAAGCAGCTGGTTGGCAAAGAAGCCGCGAGCAGTCGCCAGTGAGACGCGGCACTGCGAGCGTGTATAGTATTTGTTCGTTCGTACGCGCGCTTACGTATCCGTGGCGCGGGTTCCTCTAAGTGTGCGCTCGCCGCTGTCGTCTTTTACTTTTCCTCCCTCTTTCCTAGTTCCGTTGTGACGCACGTTCGCACGTACATTCGTTCGTTTGTCATTCGTCTGAGAGCGTGTGTCGTTCCTCTGTTCGCACCTGACACCTCATTCTCGGACACGACACTTGCCTCCGCGAAGCGAGTATCGTCTGCTTTCATTAGCGCGTTGCTCCACCATCGTCGGTCCCACTCGCGTGTGTTGCACCGTTTTTCCTCTTTCTCTCTCTTCGCCTTTCTGGTTTTCCCCTTCTCCAATCAGAAAGTAAGAGGAGAGAGAGGGTTCGCGAGTACGTGTGGTGTGTGTATATCACATCATTCCTTTGATTGTATGTGCCGCTAGTGCGCGCCGTCTGTCTCCATAATCTCTGGGGTCGTGTGTGTGTATTTGCGTACGCGAGTGTGTGAGTCGTACGTGTGTGTGGGGTTACGTGCGCGCAACGAGCGAATCAAGATGGCCGCCGATTCAGGAATGGAGACGTGTCCCTCCCCGGAGATTGCGGACTCCAGAAAACGACCGCTCGACTGCGACGCGGAGAACGGCGCGACTAAAAGGTCGCACTACGGATCAGGTATTTCCGATCGGACGTCATCGATGCCGCGCGTCGCCAGCGGCGTCGTCGTGAGATCGCGGTGATTTTATTCCTTCGACATCGTCGAAGCCTAGTCTTCTCTCACGCATACTCGCGCACCGTTCGCGCAATAGACGATGTAACGTCCGTCCCTTTTCTTTCCTCTATCTTTCTGTTCTGCACTCCGTTTCTCTCCATCCTTTTCTCTCTTGCCTTTTGCATAAGTCTTTGACAATCCTACCATCGTTGTCTTTGTTGCGCTCTATGTTGACACAGCGCGAATCCATTTTCTTCCGTTTTCCACTTCATGGGAGTGGAGTTCTATTTCGTTTTCCACTCTCATCGATGGTTCGTTTCGTTCATCAGCCGTACGCGCAGCGTTTCGTTTCGTTTCGTCTCGTCTCGTCTCGTCTCGTGCACTCTCGCCCGTGCCACGTCTCCTTTCGTCTTGTTGCTCCGTTTTTCTTTTTCCTCTCTCTTTTCTCTCTCTCTCTTCCTCTTTATTCTCATTTCTTCAATGTATTCTGTCTTCTCCTACGGAGTCACGCGTGAGCACATCCAAGCTCGACAGCGAACCGGATCAATCAGTAGAAAATGGTGTTTTAAATTTTGACGTTCCATCCGCGTGATATCCACTTTTTTCGTCTCTTTTTCTTTCTCTCTTTCTCTCTCTCGCTCTCGTTCTCGCTCTTCCTCAGCTACGTGTGGGCGATCGTGGTTGTGGAACGTTCTTAATGGAGGATCGTTTCCACGGCGGTGGCTGCTCCTACGTTGACTCTGCAACTTTGTCGCGCGAACATTGTGGAAATAGCGGCGCACATTCTCGCTGCGCCGCTACGTTCTTGTCATCATCGTCATCATTGCCGTGCATTATACGTGCCTGTCAACGGCACTTCGCATTCCGCGCTCTGTTCTGTGCCGCGTATCCGTAACGCGGTGCCACAGTTGCAACCATCATCGTCGTCGTTGTCGTCGTCGTCGTCGTCGTCGTCGTCGTCATTGAGAAGCCGTCATAGCCGCTGCCATCCGCATGCAGAACGATGTGGCGCATCGGTGAGTGAGTTTGTCACGCACGTACGCATCCACTTCGCGTCTCTCCGCCTCTTCGAGGAAGTTGATGGGTCAAGGTCGTCAGGCAAGTCAGCTAGCGAACGAGTGAGCGAACCAGGCCGAACTGAGCCGAAGCAGCGCGCAGGGTCTCCATCTGTCAAACAGCTGTTTGCCTTCCGTACATCCAATTTCCTATTGTCCATTTCACTCCGATCGCATCGCATCGATCCCGTTTGATATTATAAACGTTCGCATTTTCTAAAAAAAAGGAACGAAAGCTAAGACATTACTGGATCTCCGTATCTTTGTTAGGCCACGTCGATTCTTTGCTGTAATCTGTTTAAAATCTGACGTCTTTAGTTGAAGTTGATCACCGTTTTGACCGTTATCTCTTTCTATCTAAATGGTGCGATTCATTCATTTGTTCTCTCTTTCTCTCCCCCTCCTTCCCCCTCTCTCTCCTCTCTTTCTCCCCTCTCCCTCTCTCTCTCTATCTCTATCTCTACTCCCCCTCAATTGCATGAAGGAATTACATGAAGGTTAAAAAGAATAAAGTGATCCTCCAGCAAAGCTGATTATCGAAATCATTATTGTGATCGATTCTTTTCGTTTTGCCTTGTTGTAGGGAGCTTACATGGTCAATAATACTGTCAGTAAACTAACAAATATTTTAGGGAATATCTCTTACCAGATACTGATGCTCGAAAATCAAGAAATTCGCATTACATCGATATTCTACAATACTTTATCGCTATTAACTACACATGATCAATATTGTTAGTATTTATACTAACAGTATTATAGACCGTATAAGATTTCTGTTAATCGTTTTCAATTTGCGATCCAATTATGTATTCCCTTTTAACCTGACTATATTAAAGTTAGTCATTGTTGATCGTAATCTTATTTTTTTTTATATAACCAAGCTTACTATCTAAAAAGATATACATGATAAAAAATTTCATTAGGTTAAATACATAAACTTAAAAAAATCAAAATCCAAGAAGGACGAATGATTTCGAATGAAATTACCTATCAAAAATTATCGGTACAATTAAAATTGTACTACATAAACTTAAAATATTACAAAAACTTAAAAAACAAAAAAGAGCGAGTGGTTCTGAGTGAAGTTATGTGATTAACGGTACAATTAGAATCAATATGCCTTGTCCTTGCACAATCTTCTTAAAGGATTCTCTCTCTCTCTCTTGTGCGTAAATTTTTTTTGTAAATAATTTTCGTCGATACATTTTTTTCYAAGTAGATAAATCGGTATATCGCTGATCACGAAAGAGTTAACTAAAAGAGTTCTTTTTAATATAAAACCACAATACAAATCGATAATTGTTAATTAAACAAGTTTGTTTCTGTATAACTGTACTATTTTTTTGTTTCTTGTTTGCTCATTATCACTAGACTGATCAATGTCGTCGATGTCATCCGATTTCGATTTTTCCAAGTTTCCTCAATCGTTTTCGTTTGATCTTGATTATATTCACGGACAAGAGTCACAAGCTATATTTTTTTCAGTTGAACTTGCATTGTTCATCTTTCTTCTTTTTCTCTCCATGTAGAGATTTTTTAATTTTAATAATATAATGCTACCAGAATCTTAAAACACTGCAAAGAAATAAAATTGAATTTTACGATTAATTTAATTTGTGATAATTATTTTATCTATTGTAGAAAAAGGCTGTTTCGTGATCGTAGGATAGTGAATCGACAAGATTTGTGAGTGGTATTTTAGTTTATTGCACTACTAGGTTCTTCGTACGCACGAGATGTTGTTCACTCGAATCTTCTTAACAGACTGTTTCTCTCTTCCTCCCGATCGTGCCTCTCCGCGGTGGCGCACGTAACTAATAACTAAATTGTATTTTTAAACTCATGCCTTACACCAGCGCTTCTTAAACTTTTTTCATTCATGACCTCTTTTTATCATCGAGATTTTTTCGCGACCCCAGATATTAAATATAAAATAAAGATATAAAAATAAATATTTTCCCATAAATAATTTATTTCTTTGGTAAACAATATACATATGAAAAGAAGTAATTTTAGGATTTGTTTCAAGTACAAAAATTAATGAAAGAAAATCACGTTTTAATGAGATGGATGTGCTTGTTTTTTGCTGCATAACAAATTAAATCTTGGTGCAATCTGAATTAAATTTTCGCGACCCCAATATTTCGCTTTGCGACCCCATTTGTGGTCGCGATCCACAGTTTAAGAAACGCCTTACACTATTAGTTCAAGATTGTGTTTCAAGACCGACGATAATCGGCGCGCAGAACTGAAAATGTATCTAAATTCACATAAAAATATTATTAGACACTAAAAATTTTCGATGATCGAATTTATTTACACCAATATTGCTTTACATATTTATTTAATTTATTATTCATATAATGATCCATTTTAATCTTTATTATTTATACACTCGAAAAATTATCTTTCTTAATATATACTGGTTATTGTGAGAAATATTATCAGATGCCTCGATGGTTAAATTAAACAAGACTTTAGATAGGCAAGAAAGTTCCAGATTCAAACCCTAGTTGAGGTAATATTTTTCGCAATAAAATTCTTTGCAGTATTTTCACATTCTAGTACCATCATATTGTTGAAATTTAACGATCAATTTAATTTGTATTATTATTAGTCTTATGAATTATTTTTTATTTCATGTTAAAATGTGTCAGAATAAAGTATAAGATATCTCGTAAATTATTAATTTTTGATAATTCTACAGCCTTGATAAAAGATGTCAGATACCTCATTAACCATTATTTAACGTTTTAACTTAAAAATTGATTTATAGCATTTACTGAATTATTGTTTGTTTCAAGAAATAATTAACAGTTCACATATCAATTGTCGATAAATCGCTTCTCAATGCAACACAATATATTTATCGATTTATCATGTATTTACCATATTTGAAAATGTATGGAAGTTAACAATAATCATTTTAAACGCCTTCTATAATAAAATAAATACTAAATAAATATATTTGTAACAATGTAAGTTTGTTTAGTTTTCTTTTCCCCATATAAGTGATATTTTTATGTTTAAATTATCTTAAAATCAACATATTCTGTATAGTTAAATTTATTTTTTATGACCTACATTACTAAAAATACCATTAATAAAAATACCATTTAAAATATAATTATGTATAATGCCGATAACCAATAAGAAATAGCAGATAAATAAAAAAACATACCTAAAAAAAACGTACCTAATATTTTTGGTCAAGATTGTATCTAATACTTTTATGTATAGAATAATGAGATAAATCAATTGGAGTAAAAAAACAATTGCTTTTTAAAAAAATTTATGCAATTCGCAAATACATATCTTTTTTTAAAATCAACTATGCGTTTTCTTTACAAAATGGTGCCTCTTATTTGATGCATAGAAGCATTAGATACAGTTATAAAAAAATAAGTAATTTATAAGATATATATTATATTTTATGTTAAAATGTGTCAGAATAAAGTATAAAGTATTTCGTAAACTATCAATTTTTTGATAATTCTACTTTAATGTGCAAAATAATTAGAAGAATTATATTTATATTAAGAATTATATTTAAAAAAATTAATTTTATAAAAAAAAATTTATGTACATTGAAAAATCAATGTTTTTTTTTTAAATTAATTTATTTTTACCATTTGTCCCCTTTTAGACGATAATGTCTAGAACATTTTTTTCTAAAATGCTTTCTTTTTAAGATATTCAAGTATCTCAATTTAAATCCCTCATCCGATACAGCTTTGGCCAAAGATATTAGACATATATTTTAATATATTAGACTTATATTTTTTATATTTACCTGGAATTCTTTTAGCTGTATTGTTTCTTATTGATTATTGGCATTATACATAAATTTAAGGAATTCTTGAAACACAGGATATCTCACAGTAAATGCCAGAAATCAATTTTTTAGTTAAAACGTTAAATAATAGTTAATGAGGTGCCTAATACTTTTGGCTGTATATTACAGGGTATTTTCTATAATTCGAGCATTTAGAATATTCTCTATTGTTTTTAATGTGATACGAAAAAATACCAAAAAAAAGTCATTTGTTTCAGGGCAAAAATATTATGAGCAAAAATTTTTTTCTCAAGATCATATTTTTTGAGATTTCAAGGTTATTGTCATTTTTTAGATGGGATGGCATATTTTCATTAGTAGGTCATATACAAATAAATTCAATTATACATTATATTAACCTTAAACATAAAAGTATAATGATTAAGTTTATTGTGATTAAGTACAATGATTTAAGTTTATTCAATTTTCTTTTTCTTATATAAATGTGATTTTTTTTATGTTTAAGGTCATCTTAATATCAAAATATACGATTAAATTTGTTTATGAATTATTATATTATTGAAAATATCCCTATTAAAAAATGGCGATAATCTTAAATCTTAAAAAATATGATAATTGAGAAAAATTTTTTGTTTGTCATTAATATTTATCCCTTGGAAACAAATCATTAAAAACAATAGATTCTATTTGCTCTAGATGCTCGAGTTACAAGAAACATTCTCTCCTCTTTGTATGTATATTAAATATACATATATTTTATTTTGTATTTTTTAAATGTATACAGTCGCATTTTATTTTTGACAATCAAAGATCTGGAAATCAGGGGATTTTCGAAAAAATTGTTTTGGACAAAAATTAGATGATTGACAAGGAAGATAAATAGTGATAAAATCAATTTTTGAAAAAATTGATTTTTGAATAAATTGATTGATTTTCTTAAGGTCACTTGAATTGTCAGTTTTCTTAATAGAATTGTATGATTTCTTTTTATATAATCTGATATTAATATGAAGATTTTACACATATAAAAGTATTAAAGTAAAGTTATTAAAAATACAGTAATTTTGATGATTTTACATTTTATTCTGGCACGTTTTAACATGAAATATAAAATATCTCATAAACTATTTATTTTTTAGTAACTGTACCTAAATACTTTTACTACACAAAATAATGAAAGGAATCAATTTATGTAAAGAAAAACGTAGTTGCTTTTCGAAACAGATATATAGTTGCATATTGGAAATTGCATAATTTTTTTGAAAAGTAACTGTGTTTTTTTACAATAATCGATTTATCTCATTATACTGTACATAAAAGTATTAAGATAGTTGACTAGATAGACCAAAAAATGAATTGTTTATGACTTCTGTGAAGTTAGTACCTCATCTTTCAAAAAATGAACTTTTCATCAGAGTTCTGAATGCACCTTAAAGAGTTCCAGAGTTCCTGCCTAAAATTAAAAATAGATCCGGCAAATTAAGTAAGAAAATCAAATGACAAACATTTGCCAACTTCACAAAAAATATAACGAAAAATCGCGATATCTTTTTAAATATTGATTTTATCGTTGTATGAATAACTTTCGTTAGAACTTTTGAAATACTATCCAGAACTGCCAATAGAATTGTCAGAACTTCCACAAATTTTTCATCCGTTGGATGTTAGAAATTTTCTTCTATGAAAAATCACAATATCTTTTTTAAATATTGGTTCTACTGCTTCGAATGTAATTTTTGTTAGAACTTTTGAGGTATTATCCATAACTGTCTATGCGCGCGTGCGCGCGCGCGCACGCACGCGGAGTATTAATTAATTTCCGGAGTATTATGGAATTTTGGTATTTTTCACACTCTAAACATACACACCCGCGCGCACACGGTACGTACGTACGTGTTTGTATTAAATGAGACCATAAGTTTGTTCAGTTTAATCGGAAGACGGTTTTCAAATGATTTTTAACTAATTACTCTCAGCAATGCAATGTCATATATATGTAAATGCATATGCATATATACAGGGTGTTTAAGAAATGGAATTTGAGCCGCATTGGGAGTATAAAAGAAGTCAAAGTGACCAAAAAAGTCTTATATCATTTTGCAATTTTCGCAATAGTTAATGAGTTATTAATTATTAAAATTTGCTGTATAAGTCTAGCCTACTGTCTAATGCAAGCGCGCGACGAAATGCGGCTTCCTACGATCGAGATTGCTGAGATGCACAGGGAGTTGTTTATTAAGCGGCAATGACTACGCATAAATGATGCATAACTCCCAGTTTTGAATTCCTCGCTTTCTTTTTATCAAAATAAAATTTTCTAACGGCAAAATTTTTTATGTGTATGTATGTGTAAGTGTATATGTATACATGCATGTACACAGAAAAATATCAATTCTACTGCTTAAAAAAGCGATTACTCAATTTATTTTTTTTTCTTTTAGTAAGTAACAGTTATCTTTAACAAAGAATTTTCTTCGAAATTGATGAATTTTCCTTCTTTAAGAAAGAAATTTTTTTGATAATAGTCTTAAAATATACTTGAAACAAATAATATTTATTTAACATTTTTCTCTGTATGTATACATACAAATTACATACTGTAAGTTACTTGAATTAAATAAATATTATAATGAAATTTGTTGATATATGGCGAAAGATGGAACAAAATAGTGTATGTTTAACCGATTAAAGTATTTCTAATAATATTTTAAAATATTTCTAATAACAAAGAAATTACGTGTATGTTAAATAGTCAATATCCCGAGCTCTCGATATATCAAAAATTATAAAATCGTGGAAGGGCTAATGAGAGCTATAACACGCTGTTGACGGTGCGCAGTAACTAATAAGATTTATTCAGTATAATTACAAACGTTTCGGCTTACCTTTAAGCCATCCTCAGTGTGCACGTTCAATGTTCAAATCGGTTCCGTTAACAATGTCGACATTGTTGTTATAGCTCTCATTAGCCCTTCCACGATTTTATAATTTCTAATAACATTTTACGTTTGAATTTCGCTCGAAAAATCGAACGAAGTTATAATTCCATCCAATGTATACAAGGCGACCAATACAAATTTTTCAATCTGTTTTTTGTAATTGATCGATTTGTGCGAAATGTGCGAAACATATTAATTGAACATATTAATTTTGTTTTTAAAGAGACAAAATGTAATTGTGATAAGTTTAATTGTGCTGCTTTTTCTTTCCTTTAAAAATCTTAAATAGCAATAGGAATAAAAAAAGTAACATCATTTTAATCCTTTTGATGTTTATGTTGAGTATACTCATTATGAAAAGGCTTTTTTTATCGTTTTATTGTTTAATATCGAGTATACTCATTATGTAGTAAAAAATTTACATTTGCTATTTAAGTAAAATTTAGGTAAAATAAAAAACATTCGTAATTTTAATACATTTTGGAATATTTTAGGACATAAAAAAAAATTTTTTTAAATACAAAGAAAAAAGTTCACTTGAAATAAAAAGAAATACAGCGTGTAAAATATGCAGCATACTCGTCGCAGTTTAAAAATAGCACAGAAATGCACGTTCTCAAAATGAAATAAATCACTTAAAGGGTTAAAGATTTTTTAATTCTCTTTACAAGTGCGTCTTCTTTTTTTCAATTTAGATATTTCTTCATAAATTATATTTAGCTATATTATTATAACAGAGTAAATTATATGTTTAAATTTGTTATATGTTTAAATAATTACATCCTCTCTTGTTTTTTATTTTGAAATATATGTTTTTACCTATGAAATTAGCATCATCTCTTAAAAAATAAATTTTTTGTAGCCGTATGTCACATCGAAAAATAATTTCTAACACCCGAAGGATCAAAAATTTTTGAAAGTTCCAGCAATTTTACCGACAGCGATTTTTCATATGTTATATCGAAAAAAATTCTAACATCTAAAGGTTGAAAACTTTTTTCTGGTAGTTTTATTGGCATTGGCAGATAACACCCTTTTTAATGATAATAATTAATAAGCGCTATAATAACATTGAGAAAGGTATCGCGATTTTTATTGCATTTCTTGAAGTTGGCATCCCAAATGTTCATCATTGAATT
>JANQDE010000224.1:120157-125157 GCA_037157785.1 Cephalotes varians | reverse complement strand
TTAGACGCAGCCTCGTCAAAAAGAAGATGGAAGGAATATTTATAAAGAGAATCTACGTTCGTATACAATCAGCGCTGAGTGGCTCCTCTTTAGTATCCCTTCCAACTCCTTTTTGACGGAGCCGTGTCTCAATTCTGGCAACTCTTTCTCGCAGTGCCACATATTTAAAACACGTTTATTGATCTCGTGGAGATAGCAAGTTGCGGAAACATACTGTTGCCTCAATAATGAGAACAAAACTAAAACGTTCCTCCGAAATGAATTACTTTGATAGAGACAGAGTATTTCTACTGGTCGTCACAAGTCGCTTATTTCTAGTAACAATATATAGGCAACAAAATGTTGCTTTATGTTTCTTTGGTGGATACGCAGCTTAAGATTGAAGAAATATTTTTATCGTAAAGTACTTTTTTCTTAAGTAAAATACCATAAAATTATTTTTTACCAAGACATTTTACATACGGCATATATATATATATATTTTTTTTTAAATTTGTTATTAATAATTGTTTCTTGTAATAGTATGACTCCTTATAAAAGTATGAGAAATCACATACATACACAGATTTTGGAATAACTTAATTTTTCTAAGCATTGTGTGTTCAGAATGTCTTCAAAAAAATTATGCGAATTTGCTATTATATTATCAGTAGTTTTTTCGTGAAAAAAGTGATATTAATTATTACTTAAAAAAAGAATTTACGCGAGAATGATATGACTAAACTGCTATTTTAGGTCAAAATTTTAGTGCCGAATAGCACTGCAGGGATGATAATAGGAAAAGCTGGAAACTATATTAAACAAATTAAAGAAGAATCTGGCTCGTATGTTCAAATCAGTCAAAAGGCTAAGGATCTGTCACTTCAAGAGCGATGTATAACGGTGATCGGTGAGAAAGAAAATAATCATAGGGCATTACACATGATCTTAGCGAAAGTAGCGGATGATCCGCAAAGCGGTACCTGTCTTAATGTCAGTTATGCCGATGTAAGTGGTCCCGTTGCCAACTACAATCCTACAGGCAGTCCATACGCTCAAGCTCCCACAAGCACTCCCACGTATACATCTACACCTGGTCTAAATACAGGTTAGTTTTAACGAGTCCTTTAATAATGTAGATAAGGCATTCCTATGCGTCGAATACATTCGAGTTGTTAGAACAGCGCTATTAATTATTATAAAATTATCTTCTAATAATACTTGTAGATGTAAGCTTGTAAGTGCAT
Organism: Cephalotes varians; assembly: GCA_037157785.1. NCBI lineage: Eukaryota > Metazoa > Arthropoda > Insecta > Hymenoptera > Formicidae > Cephalotes > Cephalotes varians. The sequence goes on along the minus strand of JANQDE010000224.1, from coordinate 123,931 downwards.
GCTTCTCTTTAATTTTAATCTATTTAATCTCTTCAGGGACATTACTTGGTAAAAATTTTTCTTAGAATTCCTCATATAATTTTATAAGTTTTTAGAAAATTTTTTTGATTTTTTATACGATTTAGAAAATTTTTTAGAAGTGCTAAGAAATATGTTTAATTCTTCGTTTTTTTTCTTTGTATTTTATTATTACAAACTTAAATCGAATGAAATATAATCAAAAAATTTAATCACTTTTTTTCTAACTTTAAAAATTTGTTCAGAAGAGATTAACAATCGTTGACGCGAGAGAAAACTGTAAAACTTGGAGTGTTCTTTCTTTAATTAAATGAATAAACGAAACTATTTTTTACAAAGTGATACAGAAACTTGTGTATCGATATGTATAATCGTGGAAAAGAAATCGCGTCTTTCCAAATTTGTTCACTTCAATTATCCGTTCAATCAAGCTTGGATGTACATTAGGCGTTTATGAATTTAATTTATTTATTTATGAATTAACAAAATTCTCGACGTCTTTGTCATTTTGTGATTAATAAATACGATACTATCTTTTATAGTGAGTCTCTTGAATGGTGCTGGTTTGAGTCTTAATCTGAATCTGGGCGCGGCTATCACTGCCGGCACGGCACCGGTGACGACGCAGTTGCTGGAACACATAAAACTAAATCTACGTACGACAGGTTTCTCCGAGCCCGCTGCCACGGAGATACTCGCTGCGATCGCGACTCTCGCTAAGTACAATATCCTCGGAATGGGAATTGGAATGCCGTCGAGTATGAGTTACTTGGGTAATCCGATGGACAGTACGACAACTGCGAATGGCTCAAACAACAACGGCGGTGTATTTGGGCCGATCGGGACTGTGCCTGCGCTTGGGTCCACTTCGCCGACGCCGCGCAACACCCTCGATCGGTACGAACCATTCGATCCGTTTCGACAGAACAACACCACCGCCAGCGCGATACATCTGAACAACAATTCATTTGGCCTGGGTACTAACCAGTTATCCCTTGTAAGTAAGAGTCCTACGCAGGTAGACGCCAACAACAAGGAGACCAAGAAAGTAGACATAGAAATTGCAGAGGTTATAGTGGGAGCTATTCTGGGACCTGGTGGTCGTGCCCTCATTGAGATTCAGCACCTAAGTGGCGCCAACATACAAATCTCTAAGAAGGGCATGTTTGCCCCTGGTACCAGGAACCGCATAGTGACTATCACGGGTTATCCCAATGCGATCAACACTGCTCAGTATTTGATCGAGCAGAGGATCAGTGAAGAGGAGGCAAAGCGAGCGCGTCAGAATGCCATCGCTAGTATGATCCATTGATTTCAAGTACAGCAATCCTCTTGTTCATCCCCATTATTGAGCTCCGTTGTTCATTTCTTCACACCTTAAAAACGCCTAGATGGCGGTTCTCTACTCTTCTCTTGTATTTTTGACACACACACAACACACACACACACACACACACACACACACACATCGTCCATCGCCTATTTACCGCCCGTTGTCATCTATCGCGCTGCGTTGTCACTATAGCGCTTGCATTGTCGCATCATTTATGTTCATACATCCATCATGGCTCGTCAACTATCTTTTAAGATTTATATACTATATATGTGTGTGTGTGTGTGTGTGTGTGTATGTGCGCGCGCGCGCGCACACACACACACACACACGAATATTATGTATGTTGTACGATATATAACTACTACGATTGTTCTGTGATATACCACATTACGGGACTTTATCACACACGACACGTGCGTACCGCATCAGAGTTGCCACGAATAAACTAATTGTTATTGTTTATAGTGTTACCATTGAGGTAATCCACTATGTAATTGTTATCGGATTCGGAATGTACAATTATGGCATCTCTTTTAGCCATACAAACGTTCATGCCACATCATTACATGACATCCAGAAATACGGCTTCTTAGCAGACTTTTGTCTAAATAATCCCTAAATTTTTACATGTTCACTTCATACAGAACTCAATATTAAAGCGATATTGTACATCTGAGTCAATCATTAATTAGTTAACTGAAATGTTGAGACAAGGATTCCATGATCAGCATTCTCTGCATTGTCTCTTGAGATAGGAAATATTTAGACTAATGGATTTTTTTTGCTTTTGCAAAATTTACTTCGTTCAAGTACAGAGTAATACTTTGGCAAAACCAAAGAATTTATACAAGATGATTTACAAGGAAAGGATTACAAGCTTTTAAGACTTAAAATTTTAGCCTTAGAAATTTTTTGTAAATCTTTCCTGAAACATCCTGTATAACGCAGAGAAATTCTTGGCTGGAAGTATATATATCCAAAGTAAGAGCTATTCTATATATAGAAATATATTTATATATCTACAATGTGCCGCTGGCTGGCCCAGCTAAATAAATAACGGATAACTCCTTATTGCCAAGTTAYATTTTTAATTTTAAAGTGTTTAAGTCTTCATCTCAAAACGAAGTTCATTTAAGTTTTGTAGCGTTTAGATTAATATATACAGAACTATATATAGATTTTAACGTCAAATGTTGTTATTTTTTAACATGTATTTCTAAGGAATAAAAATCTATTTGCGCGTACTAACATTTGTTCACTAGGATAAGCAATACTTTTTACGCATCACATTAGATAACATTCTAAGATAATAATCTGCGTAATTGTTCCATTATTTATGTAGAACTTTTAGTCTAATTATTTCCTCTTTTAAGACGATCGTCAGTTGACTGCGATTAAATATATATATATATATATATATATATATATAAATTTGTTTATTTTACTTTAGATTCATTTAATTGGACATTGGAATTTATTATTACGTGCCTTTTGAAATAAAGTATGTGTATGGACGTTTGCTTTCTGAAAATAATGTAAACGCTCATTCGTTTAAAATCTCTTTCATAAATCTTTTATTTGTACTTTACGAGCGTTTCTTCGATCGTTTTCTGTCGCTGTGCGCGAAACTTTTTATTGCAATTTCGAATATTTTAATTAATTTACCAGAGATGTCAATTATTTAATCATAGATATTGATACGAGAATTTTCTGGTTTTAATTATTATCTTGAAAAATCTCGATTATTAGTCACATCACGTTCATTTTTGGGTTCTGTATGGTGGAAGCGTTTGTACAAAACGTTGGGAAACTCCGTTTATGACGAAATGCAAACGAAAAATTTTAATTAAATTTAAAGTTTTTTCATAGAAAAACAAGCCGACAAGTCATTGGATGTGTTAGAATCGGTTTAAAAATTTTCAGATAAATCTATTGCGTTTTCGCCGTTTGATCGAAGATATGTGAGGTTTTTATAATTATTCTTTCTGTGGGAGCAGGTAAAATATAGGAAAGGGTGATACGAGCTAGGTAATAATCAATAATGGGTTTAGTTATATTGGTTATTGAAATGTTAGCTATAGCGTTAAATGAAATATATAACTATACATGAGTATGTATACACACACTTGCGCGCGCGCACCACACACACACACACACACACACACGCACACGCATACACACACATGCATACACACGCACGCACGCACGCACGCACACACAAAATTTATAACTGGAGGCATTGGCCCACCGTTCTTTAACAATGCATATTGATATATTCATTATAAAATAATTGTATATTTATAAATATTGCATAACGGGAATAATATTGATAATATATTATGCAGACGCGCGCGCGCGCGCGCGCGCACACACACACACACACACACACACACACATATATATATATATAATACAGAAAA
>JANQDE010000224.1:102176-119862 GCA_037157785.1 Cephalotes varians | reverse complement strand
ATATGTATATATGTATAATTTGGATATTATAAAAATTGTTGACAAAATATTTGCGTCCGCAAAGAGGAGAAAACAAATTTATGTTTATCCATAAATTCTATATGAACTAATATCAATTAAACTTCACTGTGTTGAATATATTGAACAATCCAAGTACATTGCAAAGTCACCGAAATATGAAATAATTAATTAGATTGCTGTAGATAGATTGATTCTAAAATTTTAAGAAAGCGTAAATGTAAATTATAATTTAATTTATGGATTAGTGTGTTCTAATGGCCTTCGTGCTATTAACACTAACGGCAGCATAATATATTTCATTACATATTGATTAATATATAAATAATATAACTATCATCATGCATTCTGGTCATCATATTAGATTGGCTATCATTAATTCTCATCGAGAAAAATCTATTATAGTTGTCTATGAATATTATCTGGCTGACTGCCGATAGGACAAACGGTGCTGCTAAATTTGTCGCGTGATAGAGAATTGAACGCGTGAAAGAAAGAAAAGAGAGACGTTTGTCATTCGGATTTGCTATTTAATTGTTCATCGCTTGCGTATGTTTATTATAGAACACAGTTTTACATTGCCGTTGCTACAAATATGTACGTTACTTATTAGATTTAACATTATTTATTCGTCTCTCATATTCATCGTACGATCGTACGTTATTTATCGTCTTAATATTTATTCGCAGACAGACGCGTCGAATTTTGACGCTATCGTCTGAGGATTGGTATCTTTATTTTATATTCCCTTATTGTTAAAGTTGTGAGAAATAGCTGTGTTTTTATCCGATTGTAACACTAGATAAACGAGATTGGACGACAAACTCTTGACTTTCATCTGAAATTCACTCATTGGCTGTGTTTCTGGGAAGTGGTTGCGCTCGCTTCTTTTAAGAGACTCGAATCTTGGATTCATTATCCATCTCCAAGCTCGTTTATCATCCGTTACTAAACATTCACAATAATCATGCAGTAATCCTAGCGTCGCTTGAACGATACAGTTTACACAAATTACAAGAATCGCTGTAGGCGTAGTCTCTTGTATCTTTGTTAGCGCGGAGTAAAGCACACTAATTTTGTGATCGCCTGTTGGTACAAATGACACAAGTTATGACGTACATGTTTGTAGAGACGCAATAACTGAGTAAGGAAAAAGTAGACGGAGTAAGAAGATGGATAGGAGCTGGTTCCTCTCTGGCGAAAAATTTGTAGGTAGCACTCACGTTAAACTAAGGTAAAGTTACGGGTTCTCTCTGATGTTAAAAACATTCCGTAGTAGAGCATTACGTATAAAACTAGCTGTGATGGAAAAGTTGAAAAGAGAATATATATTATATCAGCTGCCAGTACATAAAAAATAACATGAGACGAGTTACGTTTGATAAAATGTAAAATTGTAGAATTTATTTGCGCAGGTAAAGTAAAATACTTGTGACATGCGAAAAATTCAGCCGAGGCAAGGAGAAACCGAGGAAGGAAACAGAAGCTTTGTCAATACGCAGACGATTAAACTTAACATGCCCGATTAAGCATGTTACAGGCCAATCTTGCGCGCGCAATGTCGTATTGTTTTTATCACGATGGAGAATGACAAGAGATCAAGATGAGATCGATTCCCTTCCTACGTATAACTTGTGGAACATGAATCTTTTTGCTATATTCCGGTAAGGATCAGATACAAGTGGAAGAAACACAGATCACGTATAGAGGCCATAGTGCGAATCAGCCAGTCTAACATAAGTATTCTTACGTGTAATGTTGATTTAAAAGTATCGCCTATCTTCATAACCACGTCGATATTTTACCGAGGTTTTACGTCAAGAGCGTTACTTCGAAAGCGGCCCGAATTTCCTCGTGATGTGCAATCTGTTTGATCTAGTAGCGAGGAACATCTCAAGAGAATCTGCGATGAAGGTATTCTCAAAACGCAGATAATAATCAAGTACTTGATAAATATGTATTTTTGAGGATACCAGAAATTAACAGCAAAGAAAAGAATTTCAATACATTTTTGAAACATAATGACTGTTCTAATACCCGTTGCCGAGAATTGTCACGCTCCGGAATATTTCCAAGATAAACAAAAAACGAATCACAACACCGTTATCGAAGTAACATTTTCGGCGGAATTTTCTGATGTCGCTTAACGACGTAAATATACATGCATTACTAGTGCGCGCGCGCGCGTGTGTGCGCGCGCGCGCGCGGTGTGTGAGCGTGTGCGCGCGGTGTGTGAGCGTGTGCGTGCACGCGCGCGCGCATTGTATACGTGCATGTGTGTGCGTGTATATGCGCGCGTGTGCATGTATGTATGTATGTATGTATGTATGTATACATCATCGCATTTCTAGCACCGAGGTTTAACATCATAAGCGCACGGTTCCACATGTAAATTCAAGTTGCATGAAATCGGTTCTTATGCGCGACCAATATCGAAGTGAAAGATAATTTTGTCATGAGATGCCGCAATATATTATATTAACAATAATTATATTAACAATAGCGTTGTATGTGCGTGTATGCGTGCGTGCGTGCGTGCGTGCGTGCGTGCGTGCGTGCACGTACACACGTATGTATAGTGACAAAATTATTGTATCACATTATCACAATATTGATTCGCGATAGGAATCATTCAGTCCTTTCCGAGTCAAGGATTCCAAGAGGAATTGCTTCGCGCGACAGAGAGCATTTTTTTTTAAATTTCTCATTCAAAGATCATGCGGTAATCATCGAGAGAAGACGTAGAAAATATTTCTCACTTATTTTTGCTACATTTCAAAGAAAATTAGTCATGAATAGATTCGATTCGGGATCATGGGAACGGAAAGGACGAACTCGCATGCGCTCATCGTTGAAGATCTTCCGAGACGATCGATGGCGATCTGTAGCGATTGCATCTGCACAACATGGCAAAAGCAATATTGATCGGCCAGGCAATGTTATTTACGAGTTTAAGCGAGAGGACGATGTATTACGATTAGATCGGGAGTCATCGTCCGTTCTTGTTAGGAGAGACTTTTATTTTTTCATATAGCGCTTTGTTTTGTACAGTTTAAAATATATCTCTCCGTTTTGCAAAACCTGTTACAAGCATGAGAGAGGACCGCGGCGCGATGAATACGCGCGCGTACGCGTCGCGTCGCTAGTCGCTAGTTGTAACCGTTAGTACACAGTTAGGCGTGTAGATTGTGTGTAGTTTCTTAAATCTCTTACGGAATTATGTCATTGCAGGTTTGAACAGATTAAAACAATAAATGATTGACTCTTTTCGAAAAAAAAAAAGAAGTAAAAAGAAGATAATTACGTATCTGTATACACACGTATACACAAAAATACATGAAACAAATTAAGAGAAAAAACGTTAAAATTGTGACTCTCGGTGCGTGTGCGTGCGTGTGTGCGTGTGCGTGCGTGTGTGTGTGTGTGTGTGTGTGTGTGTGTGTGTGTGTGTGTGTGTGTGTGTGTGTGTGTGTGTGTGTGTGTGTGTGTGTGTGTAAAAGAAAATTTGGAAGTGTAACGTAGTAATCAGGGAACTGTAGGAATTGCATTGACTCGCCTCAATTCTAATTATGACTATTGTTACAGTAACTAATAACTGAATTTGACACTTGTCACCGTGCGGAGGGTGATTCGCGTGTCACATTACTTGGCTGTGTGTGTTAGGTTACATCGTAAAAAAAAAACATGTTCCATCGTACTTTCATTGCTCTATTTCGCATTAAGCTCCATTAAATCGGCTGCGAGACGAGAGAGAAAGAGAGAGGGAAAAACGCGAGAGGAAAGAAATGAAGGAGATCGTAAAAAAAAATGTAGGATGATGACAAATTCAGAATCGCGTTTTATGCCAAAGGTAAAAAAAAAAGAAAGAACAGGATCTGCGTGTCACTCGCATTCCACCCTTTAGTGCCATATCGAACTCCTCTATCCCACCTCATTCATCTCCTTCCTTTGCCACCACACTTGTTAACGTTTGACAGTAGAATGTATTGTTAAAAATATGTATATCCTGCGCGATGTGTATGCATGCCGTTCTCAATAAAAGTCGGACTACATCATTTATTTCACATTAATATAAATAACGTCTTTATGGAGTATATTATACGAGATACTTTATCGTACACCTGCTCTTAGTTTGCAGTATATAAAAGTATGAATTCTCATAACAGCCAAGGATATTGTAGAAAAGAAAAAGAGATAAAGGAAGAATTAATATAGAAAGGGTAGTAACAGCCCGTGCTCTATTATAATATGTACTAACTGCTGCAAATTGAAAGAGATGTTATTTAATGAATATTTTGATGCTAATGTTGTCGCATTTCTTGATTTTACAGTCATGTGTTCTGTTTCAGCTTGTCTTACGTTTGATTGATAATAACTAAAGTCAGAAATGCAACATCATCTAAACCAATTGATATATACATGTATAGCAAATTGGCGAATTAGTTCGAAATTAACCAATTGCTATCAAAAAAAATAGAAAGAGAAAGATCAAGCATTCATAAGTTTTACCTCGAGTTTTACCAAATTCAATGATATGGCGACAAAAGCGCGATAGTTTCAAAATTCGGTAAAAAATTTTTTATATATAAATATATATAATTATATACAAGATATGTTCATATATGTTTTTTTCATATATGTTTTCATATGTTTTTCTTTTCATAAATAATTTATATATGTTAAATAATAACAAAAAATAAGAAATAATAAAAAAATTTTTAGCATTGTTTTTTATAAAAAATGAAGTTTGAAATAATGAAAATAAATTACACATATATTGTAAATACAATGTTCGTATATAATCATATATAAAGATAATAATTATTGTATATACACAACAGAAAAGTTGTATATATGGTTACAGCCTTGGCCAAAAATACAAAATATTATTTTATTATGTCTATTATATTATGCTTAAATATTTTTTTATTATGCCTATTTTATCTCTATATTTTTTTATTTATCTGGAATTCTTTTATCTGTATTTTTGATTATCGGCATTATACATAAGTTTAAGAACTTCTTGAAACAAAGGATAATTTACAGTGCAAAATGGCATAAATCAATTTTTGAGTTAAAATGTCAAGTAATAGTTAATGAGATGCCTAATATTTCTGGCCAAGGCTATATGAGCAATTTATTCTAATTTTTTCGAACTTCACAACTTTTATAAAAGAATAATGCTAAAATTATTCTTTATTTATATTCTATATTTATTTTTCATTGTTATCATTATTTAATCTGTATGAACAAAAATTATTTTTGTGAGAAATTGTCAAAAGGAAAACATGGACATATTTTATATATAATGATATATATATTTATACATGAAAAATTTTTTGTTGGGAAGTCACTAACGCAAAAAAGAGTTGTATTAAAAAATGTTGTTCTTATCGATGAATTGAAAATTTATATACCAATTGACCAATAACAGTTAAAAAAAAAGAAGGAAATCTGCATATACAAGTAAATTGTTCAAAATATATCGTAGTTAATTGTTTCAGAAAGAATATCATTGCATTTGTTTCTATAAGGTTTTTTCTAATTAGTTTATTGCCAATTTTTTTGCAATTGTTTTCGCTATAATCAAATGTTTAAATGATAGGGGGAATATTTGCCCTGTAGCCAAGAAAATCAATGTGTGTGTGTGTGTGTGTGTGTGTGTGTGTCACACACACATACATATATACATATATATATGTATATTACGCTAAAATACGTTATAGATATCGCTATAGAGAACATCAAAAGAAAGAATTTATTTATTGCACCCTATCGCATTGATTGACAATAGCAGAGACAAAGTTATTTATATAGTACGAAAGTATAGAGATTATCGAAAATCACAGGTACTCGGAAATCATTAAATGCGAGCTATTTCTCATATCACGATATCTTCGTTTTTCTAATTGTTAGCGACGTTCTCATAAGGTCCACCTTTGGATTGAGAAATAAAAAAGAGAATAAAGTAAAATAATAATTATATATATATATATATAAATTATATATCGAAAATGTAACGAAGCGGCGTCCGCGATAACTAGAACGCGTTTGTTACGAGATAATTAAAAGAGTTGTACAAAATTGTATGTAATGTTATTTTGTCGGAAGTGATATAGAGCTAGGGGAGCTATTAATATGGTATATTATTTTTGGGTAAGCGTAATATAAAAACAAAAAAAAAGAAAAGAAGGGATTAAGAGACACTCTCGGACGTGAGATCGTTGTTGTTGAGATAGAGATAGCACATAGCAGCTCGGGGATAAAAATGAAGAATTGAAGAGAAACAATTAAACAATATTAAATAAGGAAAGCATGTGAAAGAGGAGGAGGAAGAGGAGAAGGAGAAGCAGATTATTGAGTACCTTGTTGAATATAAGTAGTAGATATTGCTATAGATCGCAAGTACACGTGGATGCGCATGTGTTCCCACAGATTCACAATTTACACACACACACACACACACGATCATACGTGATTCACACATATACGTTCATTGCTTACACGCATACATATTGTAATGTAAAAAATGCTTATACGCAAATAGAATTAGATCGACAGAAAGAAGAAGAGAACACACTTTTGTGTTTTATTTTCGTGATGATAGTGCATCGCAATTACGACATGCTCGATGAATTATTAGAGAGAAAGGCAGAATAGCGTTATCTTCCATGACACACACGCGCGCACACACACACACACACACACACACACACACACACACACACAAAGATATATATATATATATATAAAATCGAAATATATAAAAGAGAAAGAGAGAAAGAGAGAGAGAGAGCAGCTGGCTGCGAAGGTATCATAGAGAGATTTATTCGTCTCGCATCGATGATGAAATCACGATCAAGTATTGTACCTTACATTCCTTCGGCTATAAAGTAATTTAAGGATACACACAAATACATACATGCATACATACGGGAATGCGTTTTTTTCATCATGAGTTTGAATTATGTCGTACACGATTAGATGAAAGATCCATTGTCACTCATTATACATTTTATTCTGTAATTGTGTATACTACAGATGGTACGTCTTGTTTTTTTCTTTTTTTTTCGACATAACATGAGAACGAAATAATGCATTACGAGCAATGGGCAAAATTGCATATTTTTTAATATTCCGAGGTGTCTCTCGCCTCCGCGAGAGAGAATGGAGAAAATGAAAAATGGCGGGGAGGGTATTGCGATTCAGTTAATAAAGAGATTATTGATATTTACGATAATTTTAAGTAATAAAAAAATAGTCGTAACTCTACGGAAGGTACGAATACATTTTAGACGAGTAAACGGTTTCAGGAATAGCAAGGTGAAAGATTGTAATTCTGTTGTCAATCGAAGACAAAGTGAGAAAACGTCCGTGGTATCGTTGATCTTTGTTCTATTACGACCGTAGAAAATTCGAAATCAGAAACATCAACGAAGGTACGAAAAACGTCACGATCATTTTATCTTTACGCGATCTTTCTCGGTCATTGTTACAAATTTAAAAAGAAAAAACATCTCGACAGTTCTCAAACATGGACCACACTATGTTTCGCGAGCTCGCGAGAAGAGGAAGAGTACGCTCAGTCTCGGTCAAATAGAGTTGTAATGCTAAGAATCACGAGAGCTGGCGTTTTCTTTTCTCTTTCTTACGATGGAATTCGACGGAATCTGTCAGTTAGGTTAATTGTTATTTATTAGCAGGGTTGACAATTGTGACTCTTGACACTGTTTTATTTCGCTGGGATATCCGTTTCGCGTAAGAACTCATTCGTCGAGCGCAAAATTACGGATCCCAAAATTGTAAAGACAACGCTACTTTTCAGTTGGATGACACTTGATGATACCATGGATGACTGTGGAGGTGTTGTACGGCAAAAAGAATCATGTGTGATTGAGAACTTGTATGATAGGCAAAAGAAAGCAAAAACGAAAGATACAATCAGTGAGTGGATAAGAGCGCATCATGAGGGTACGCATATTCATAAAGGCTTCAATAGAGAGAATTCTCTATTTGTTGATCAAAATGCAGAAAAAGAAAAAGGAAGCGATATGTGTTTTACTTTCATTTTACTCATTGATGAAGTTTATCAATTGTCTGCTGTCCTGACCGCTTTTGGGCACCACTATTGTTATCGATGAGATATAATTTAGTTCACAGGCATTTTTTTTCTTCTGAAGGGTTAATTTTAATATTATTACTTTACACTCTAACACCACATTTATTTACATTCATAAATTGTTATTCTCTTTCATCATCAATTATTCCATTTAATGTTGAATAATTATATAAAAGAATAAAGGAGAGAGAGAAAAAAGCAAACAGACAAACATAATATATTAACTATTTTCACTCATTGAGAAGCATCGTTACCTGTATGACAAGTGACCATAATAAGAGCATAATAAACAATCGCTCATTAAACACATTCTGTTGTTTTTCATTTCATGACCTGGCCACCATCCATACATCCATTAGTCCGTTCAGTGTCGCAATATGATCATACATCATACGCGTTCATTGTTTCTCATTCACCAAGCTCTCTCTAGTCTCCGGTCCTCATATTCGGCAAAGCGCAATTGCAACTTTGTGGAAATTCGGCAGGTTTGTTCATATTCCCACGTTTGTCGAGCAAATAACTATCGATGATAGAGATTCGCGATAAATTTCGACAAAAAGAAAAAAAAAGAGAAGGGAGAAAAGAAGAACATACATACAATGACGAAACGATTCCGAAAATAATAGCATAGTGCTTACCACTTGATTCCATGGCTTATCGAATGTTAGCCGGGAAAAAAGCAGGAAAGCAATTATCGACAATTAATATTTTTAAAGAAATATGAATAAAAAATTATTATATCTAATCCATTCTTTAATAATACATATAGATTCTGAGATATTTGAAGGATATCACAAAAATATAAATGTAAATAAAGACGTATATTCTTTACATTCTAAATATACACTATGTTTTACACAAACAGCTACAATTGAATATTCAATGATTATATAATTCAACTTTTTTATTTTTTCGTTTGAGAATATATTCTAATATATAATAAATATATTTGAGAAATATATCGCTCACATTTGCTATAACAACGACATAACTCAAAAATTATTTTTTCTTTTAGCTTTTTTTGTTTGTAAAGAAAGACGGGAATATAAAGAAAAAGAAAAACTTTGAAAATTTATACTTTTATTACTTTTTAATTAGTTATAATATTAAAATTATGTTTCAAGAGACATGATAGTGCCTTACGTCAAGTGTGCGCGCTCGTGACACGAAACCGACCATGTATCTTTATTCGCATTGTCGAGTTGAGCGGAGACACTATAGTTATATCTAAAAAATAGCTAAGTGGATAAAATTTTTTATAAACTCGTCGATTGCTTGGTTCATGTTATAAATATAATAAAAGTCTTTCTTTTTCTACATTGAATTAAGAAAGATTTTTCGACTTTTATGTCAAAATTGAATAATTTATATTTAAGAAACATCTTTACCATCCCAGTTAAATATCCGGTTATAAATTAACATTTTAATACTCGCATACATCCCTTAAGCACCTTTATCTCTATCCACGTCATTCACCCAATCCTTCCTTCTCTTTCCCTCTCTTTTCCTTTCTTTTCCTCTGAAAATCTCAATTCAGAGCATATGAGTGAATGAGAAGTTTGTAAAGAATTTATTTTAAAGAATGCTTACGGAATTAGAAAAATGAATGAAGAGTTTTTAGCGAATTCACAAAGTTGTTTATCTGCGAGCGATATACGTCATCGTCATTAGATGGGCTTATTTCTCATAAATAAAAAATCATGAAGGAATAAAAGGCACAGCATTATAAGTTCACTCGTGTTCCAATGATTCTTTGAAGGCAAGACTCAAAATAAAGCTCCATGATGAAAATAAATGAGATGTATATTTTGACAGTACAATTTCGTTTAGTTTTGTATAAAAATTAATTCAAGGTTCTCTTTTCCTTCTTTTCTCTTTATTTCCAAAAATTGTTCTTTATAAATTTCCAAAATATACATTTATTGATATGGAGGGAACTTTATATGAATGCTCTAAGAAATTCTCAGGAATTCTAAACATAGTGCATATAACTTCTTGAGGTTTCTTCTTCTTAAGATATTCTTGTTATATTCTTTTATGAATTCTTGAGGAATTATAAATCAGAAAAGAAGAATACTTAAAAAATACTTTAAGAATTCCCTGTGTTATCTGGGAATATCCTGACACGTTCCACAYAGTTCAGTACGCCCTTATTCACCTTCACACATTACCACTTATCTCCACTCCAAATATCTCAATACATTCCGATATCCTAACAAAATTCTTATTCATCCACACACCATTACTCTCTCACCATCAATTCCTACTCTAAACATCTTAATACATCAGACATGTCTAAACCAACATATTCTTACTTACTCATGTCATCATAGACTCACACGTTATCATTTCTCACTCCTACTCCTCTACACCTACTTGCAATTCAAGACACCTCAATATATGCTGACATGTAGTCCTAATATAGTCTCCTTTCTCATCCACATACTTCATCACATACCTTCATTTCCCATAAACACTTCACTACCCTACATTCACAGCCTAACACATTCTTACTCAGCCATACACATCATTACACCCATATAGCCTTTACTTCCTTCACCGTATCCGCAACTTGCGACACCTCAATATGCCCCAACACATCCTAATAATAGCTTAATAGCCTAATACCTTCTTATCCGCGCGCGCACGCACGCACGCGCACACACACACACACACACACACACACACACACACACACACACACACACACACACACACACACACATGCGCGCGCGCGCGCGTAATCATTTTCTACTTTTTCATCCTCACTCCACTCGAGACAGTATAATATTTTTACACATTTTTTACACATTTTTTATACGTTTTAACACAATCTAACACAAACTTACATCCACTCACATCACCATCCCCATCCTCATTTGCCTCAAGCTATCTCAATACATTCAAACACACCCTTACTCACCCATTCACTCTTACTCTCTTTTAGCTGATATTGCTCCTATCCCCTCTTCTCACTTGAAATATCTTAATACACTCCGATACGTAACCAATCACACTTTTACCCATCTAAATACATCTCCTTGGAATTTCGAGTTCGAATTCTATGTACCAATTAGCTTGCTCACTTCGCCAATTTTACTGTGATAGAAAAAAACAGAAATGTATTGAACCGATATTGCTGGTTGTCATATTGCATGTGTATACTGCACATCTTATCTCAATAGTTATGCATTATAAATTTGTTCTTCTTAAAAGAAAGATCTTCTAAAAAGAGAGTGCCAAATGTTCGCGCCGATGGTGATAGACTGTTTTATTTAATTTATAAATCTAATGTTAGTTATTTACAATTACACATCTTACATTACAAAAAATACATTACTTATGAAATGTTCGATCTCTGAAATTCCACTATAAATGGATAGATAGATACATTCTATTTGCTTCTGATTGTAGTACTATGCGTTTTTATCCCTGCAATTATGTATAGAAGCAGAAAAATGTTGCAAATTCTATAGGACTATATACGCAAAGACTAGCTGCATCTAACTGATTCCTAACGGAACAGAACTTATCCTATCCTGTCTATACGCAATCGTAATTACGAATTCTATCCGTTTTTACATATATGCAGTCAGTTCTAAATGTCTAGCCGCAGCTTATTGTGAAACCAGACAGAGAATCTATCTGCATTTATTTGTAATCGTTTTTATGTAAATACAACCAGCTCCACGTTCTGTATATTAGTTCTATATATTAGTATAAAGATATAATTTATATATTTTTTCTTTTTATATGAGCCTCTTTTACAATATGTCATGTTGGTCCGAATATGTCGGGTACATGCGTCCGACTACGGCAAGAGATAGTATGTTACACAATGTGCCTGATCCGATATTAATATCGATATAAAATCATATAGCTAAGCATTTCTATGTGTACAGTCAAGTGAGATAGAGATTTCTATCAGAAATTATTAAGTATTTGAAAATACTAGTAAATATTTTATACTCAATAACAATAAATTTATCTGTAGTTGCAGACAGATTCCTATAAGTCAACATTGCACTTAAATGCAGATAGATCCGCAATTGCGGGTAGATACCGTCAACTAATGTATACGGGATGCTGACAGACAGAATTTTCTATTGCAAAAACTTATAGATGCAAATATGCCGATAGATCTCTCCGATAGATAGATTACAGTTACATGTTGTTACATTTTCTGTCTGCATTTGCAGATACAATAGTGCTATTTACAGAAACGGATAGGAGTTGAATTTCTTGCAGTTACAACGGATAGAATTCCGTTATAAAGAAAAATTCTATTTGTTTATCCGTTTCTAATGGAATTTTTACCAGGGATAATACAAAATGTGTGATATCTTAAAATGACCTTTTTTCTTAAAAAGTAAGAAAAAACTTCAAGTGTCCACGCCCATTAATATAGTTAAATAATTATTGCGCAATTGTTTTAATTTATCTTTGCTATAAAAATAACGATATCAAATATTGCACCAATGACTTTGTATACATTATATTGTTTCATATGTATGTATAGGAAAGAACGTTTAGAAAAATATTAGTATTTTTAAAAAGTTAGTTACATTTTTTTATTATGTACAAAATATAAGAAAATTCCAAACATAGGTTTTCAATATACTTGTTATATACTTGTTAATGTTTAAATTATTAAAAAAAGTTTAAATTATTATTTTAACAATAAAAAAAATAATTTAAACCTAAATCATTAAAGAGAATATCGGCTTTTTAAATTATTAAAAATCGGATATCCGCACAAACTTATCTTTCCAAAAAAGGTAAAATGGCGCTCCTCGTGTTACCGCTCCTAATTATTTGTGCAAAAAAATTATTTTAAAATCAAGAAATCATATTAACCCATTAACGCCTGAAAGGACATAATTTTTTCGTATTTTTTAAGCTGAAAAATTTTCATGAAAACTTCGGAAAATCTATTAAAAAATACATACCCCTCCCTATTTTTAGGTATGCTCTACATGATTCCATAATTTAAAATACTCAAAAATGTCATTTTCAATTCTTTATAAACAAATTTTTAAAAAAAATCATGATTTTTCGGTAAATTTTTTTTTTTAATCGAATTTCACAGTGGGAAAACAATTTTTTGTTTTATCGGAAACAAGATAAAAGGTGAAGGGAATGTTTGAATTTTCGAAATCTTCTTTACTTTTGTGTCTACGATTTTTTTAAACAAAATGGCGGCCGAAAAACTGCTACTTGAAAAAACTCTTAATAGTTCATGACGTAACTATAAGAAGTATAAGAAAGTTTCCAACAACTTATCGTTGGAAAACTCGGAAAATTGATAAAAATCTATGATTATCGTTTATTTTTACATTTTTTATTGTTTAAATCTTATTTATATAAACATTATATTATTTAAAAAATTTTAATATTTGAAACTAATAGCGGCAATCGATTTTTTGAAAAAAATAAGACAATAATTATCCAATCATTTTTTTGATAGGAGGCATTGTTTTTTCATAATAAGCTTATAAACATTTAAAAACCAGTCATTTTTATTTTTTTTTCATTCATTATTTTTTTAACTTTTTTAGTTTTTAAAATTTTTTTATTTATTATTTTTTTAATTTTTGTTTCTTTTATTTATTTATTTATTTATAAATTTTTTATGAAAAAACAATGCCTCCTATAAAAAAAATGATTGGATAATTATTGTCTTATTTTTTTTCAAAAAATCGATTGCCGCTATTAGTTTCATAACATTAAAATTATAATGTTTATATAAATAAGATTTAAACAATAAAAAATGTAAGAATAAACGATAATCATAGATTTTTATCAATTTTCCGAGTTTTCCAACGATAAGTTGTAGTAACTTTCTCATACTTCTAATTACGTCATGAACTATTATGAGTTTTTTCAAGTCGCAGTTTTCCGGTCGCCATTTTGTTTAAAAAAAGCGTAGACACAAAAGTAAAGAAGATTTCGAAAGTTCAAACATTCTCTCCACCTTTTATCTCGTTTCCGACAAAACAAAAAATTTTTTTCTCATTGTAAAATTCGATTGAAAAAAAAAATTTACCGAAAAATCATGATTTTTTAAAAAATTTGTTTATAAAGAATTGAAAATGACATTTTTGAGTATTTTAAATTATGGCATCGTGTAGAGCATACCTAAAAATAGGGGAGAGGGGTATGTATTTTTTAATAAATTTTCCGGAGTTTTTATGAAAATTTTTCAGCTTAAAAAATACGAAAAAATTGTGTCCTTTCAGGCGTTAATGGGTTAACTTATACCATAAAGAAATGACCTTACAAAAGTAAAAAAGATTTTTCTACATATTTTATATCTATGGTTATTAACCATTTTATTATTTGTACAAAAAATTTGATATAAAAATCTGACATCAACCTATAACTCATAAAAAAAAATGTTACAAATATTGTGAAAAAATATTCCAAGTACATAAAACGCATTCAAAAGTGTATGCAATAAAAATTTAAAAGAATTGATTTATTAAAAAATTGATTGTTTAAAAATAAATGTGAAATCATAACTAGTTAAATATTTTCTTACTAAAAAAAATTTTTTTTAATTTAAAAGTTTATTTTCACGTTTAAAAACGCATTTAAAAAATTTACTGTTTATAAATGCATATAACATTAAAGCAATTATATAATACATCTAAAAAAGAATATTAAGCAAAAGCTTATTCAAAACAACATTCATACATAACAATAGTTTTACTTATCCAAAAGTACATGCAATAATAGTTTAACATATTTAAAAGTATAAGCAGCATAAATTTAATATATTGATATTTCACGCAAATTCTAAGTTAGTCTTAAAATGGACTAAGTGACTACTAAACTGAATCACAGTGAAAGAAACTTGGCATACTTGGATCTTATTATAATTATAAAAAATTTACATCATATTTATTATTTGTATATTTCTATATCGCAGATATTATATTGTTGATTATTATATTGTTATAAATATGTCATCTTATATTACATATTTCTATATAAATTTACATCATGTCCATTATTTGTATATTCTTACATCGCAGATATATTATTGATATACTATTGATGTACCATATGTATACCATGTTATTGCATATAAATATAGCTGTTGATAGGAAAGTAACACAAGTAAAAAAATTAGAATTTTGAGATAATGAAAGAAAATCGACTCTATTATAAAGAATTTTAAGATCGATTTCTTTTAATATTTTTACTTGTGTTACTTTTCTGTTAATGGAGCGATATGTCTAAAAGTCCAAAATAAGATGTTTTAGAGACGACTTAAAAAATATCTATAAAATATCAAAGATCGGGACACAAGATGTCTTAAAAATATTTTATAGACAATTCTGACAACTTCAACAATTCTTGACAATTCTCAAAAATGACTTGAATATTTTAAGACGTTTGTCTGATATCTTTAAGACATCATAATGATCTCTGGATAGATAAAATAGGGGTACTGGCACTATTTTTTTACCTTTTTTAAAAAATTTTATACGGATTAATATCACAAAATTATAATAATTCACGATATTCAAATTCTCTGAAAAACTTTGTTTTTTTTAATGTCGTTGTTTTAGCAAATGAGCAATATATAGATCTATATTTACGTATTCTTCAGTTATTCTGAATAGATATATTGAATGTAAACATATTTTTCAAATATAATAGAAAACTTGAACGAACTTTTTCATACATAACACATACATACGCGCGCGCGCATAGAGCACAACACAGCACAACGCAGTTTTTACATTTATAACGTTTATTTCGAATATGTAGAGAATATAATGAAATTTATTTTTACGATATTCAAACATTCTCAAAATCTACATGTGCTGTTAGAGTTATTAATGATATCAGAATTTATGTAGCAATTTTTATTTTCTAAGCAACACGTTTTTCTTCGATGAGAACTATGTAGGTGTCAATTTATTTTTTTCTCCCTCCTCCGCCTTTCTCGTAAAATCTTATCTGCATGTCACCGACGAATAGAACTAATTCGTATGAAATATATTTAACTGACAATTAATAATTTCTTAAACAATTTCCTTATGTGAAATTGTTTTTGGAATTTTTTAAAATGTAATTAAAAAGATCTGACGATCATCCAGATAATTTTAATTAATTGCTTTTACACTACGCAGTTAGTTGCGATAAATAAATTAAAGAAAGAATTGTATGGAAATTGTTTGTATTTTATACGAAGAGTTTTGAAGTATAATTGAAAAATTTTACAGCCACTTGGATAATTTAAATTAAATACTTTTAAACTGTGTGACTGTCTATATAGCTGACATATCAGCCAAATTCATCCGAATATAAAATCGTATGATATTTATGCACGCAAAAATTGCTTGCGATGCGATTTTCATGGCTTCAACATTCTCTGTTTATATATATGCGTATATAATCTGATTTTCTGAAATGAAAGAGGTCGAACGAGAATGAAGTCAACAATGTCAATGGAGTTTGCAACGTTGACATTTTGACTGCTGAGCTATAATTTCGTGCATGAGCCTGCGGTGAGCTAAAGTCGAAAATCTTACGACTGTAAAGTGTAGCGAAACTTTGTCAATCACAAAGATAAATTTATCTTCTTCTTTCGCGATAGACGTACATTATATTATATAAATGATATTTTTTGTCGTTTTTAATTCATATATAATATTTGTAGTATCTAATAAAGCCATTTCCGATCGGAAAAATGAAATCCGTCTGTGAGACTTTTGCGATAAATTCATCTATCATTTAAATATGACAGGACAGTCAAAGTGTTGAAGCAGGCGCACATAAACATGCATATACACATGTGGTTTTTTTATATTTAATATTCGAACATTTATATTCTTGTATATAACACACACACACACACGCGCGCGCGCGCGCGCGCGCGCGCGCATGTGCACATACCTCGTAAAGAATAGCGCGCCAATTAAATGATACATGCATCTTTGTTTTTCTTTTTTTTCTTACATTCCGCTAGGCGTACAATCTCGAGTATATGAGAGATATTATTCTAACTAGTCAATAAAAAACAAGAAACTCGAAGGATTGTATTTTATTGATTTTTTTTCTTATACGACGAATTATCTGTAAATAAACCAGACAAAATATACTTTTAGAGACGAAATATATTAGCGTGCATCATTACAGTCTACATCGAATGATTTTATTATTGAGGTTTGACGAAAGGAACGACGAATGTAATGTAAATTGAAGAATTAACAAATAAAAAATTATTTTTATACAGATAATTAATTCAACCCCAACAGTTTATTTCTTGCGCGAGCTCTTATGCGTGTATCTAATAATTTGCATCGAGATTGTAATAGAAGTTAGTCTTTCACTTTTATGACTTATTGGATTTTTTTAAAGAGACAATTCCAAAACGAAGCGAGAAGATGAAGCATTTGATGCAGTTCTCATCGGTAAGTTTTACATTTATTTTCAGTCTCGGTAAAAAATTTCTCGGTAAAAAATTTTTCATAAATATATATAATTATGTACAAGATATATTCATATATGTTTTTCTTCTCACAAATAATTCCC
>JANQDE010000224.1:67433-92429 GCA_037157785.1 Cephalotes varians | reverse complement strand
TTTTGAATATATGTTTATGTTACTATATTATGTAATGGTTAAATATTATATGTTATAGTTATATATTATGTTGTATGTTCTTGAAACTAAAGTTTTAATTGTTTTATTACACACACACTCACATTACATCCACTTTACAATTAAAAAAACCTAAAAGCACAATAAACACAAAAGGGAATGTTTTTATTATTGATTAGAATCTGTAATTAATTTAAATTTTTTGTATAAATTAATATTGAAAAATAAACATAAATTGCACTATAAATTTAATTGTAACACTTCCATTTATTTATTATCTTTCAAATTAGCTTCCTTTTTATTTCTTACGTGTGAGTGTATGTAATTAGTATGTTTTGAATATCATCTTGTAGAATCGTCATAGATGAGTCATGCAGCGCGACGCATATAATACGATATTGATGGTTTATTTCTGAAAGATGCGATTTTGAAACATAAGAAAATYATATATGGTTGAATTCAGCGTAAAAAATGCTACAATTTTTCCTTACAAAAATTTTGAAAATTGAAAAAAAAAATTGACGGTGGGGGTAAATAAAAAAATGTTGAATGAAAAATAAATCTAACTACGCGGTTGTAAAGCCTATAAAATACTATGCAATTTTTATTTGAAACATTTTTTTATATCTCTTACCGTTTTGATGATACTCGCATAAAACAAAAAAACCGGTTTTTTTTCGAAGAGGTGTATCACTTCCCAAACATTCAAGAAAGCACATAAAAAAAAATACGGGTCTCTTATTTTTAGCTACTTTACAACATATTCAAAGCTCATCAAAATCGGAGAGGGACACTTGCGTCACTTCTCTTGTAAGTTCCGTTGCTTGATCGACAAAGAATTTGGTGCTCGAAAGATTATGATACTGATCCCCAGGCATCATACTATCGAAATATATCCGATTTTAGTGTTAACTTTAAGATACTGAAAATAATTTATTTATCCGATTTTGTTTCGGCTAGATCATCGTCCGATCTTGCCTTCACTGACTGCATTACTCTCCAATCTTTCTCTGAACACAAAAGACGTGTAAATCCGCCTGGACAACCTCCGCGTGGTACACCTTGGGTAATGTTAATGCCAGTGGTACTCTAACTTTCAGGCATCATAACTCAAAATGTACTTAATGAAAAAATATTTTTTATAGCGTTTTAGAAAGCTCTCGACACCAGTTATTAAATTCTAGAATCAAAAGTAAGGTGTTTCGTTTAAAAAAAATCGATGTGAACTTGATCTTGACGACGCTCAAGGTCAGACTGATAAGATCAATAAATAGATCTTTTTGAATCCTACACAACTTTTGTCTGAAACATTTTTCTGTAAAACTTATATTTTCCAAGATATTCAAATGTCCCGATATTTTTTAGACACCTTGTATATTAGATTTTACGATTATATCTACAATTTTATTCGAGTATTTTTCATCTATGACTAAAAAAGATGTAAAATCGTGCTTAGACCATCACCTGAAACTGTTAGCTCCGTCGGTGATTTTCCTGCGTTTTCATTCAAAATTCTTTTCTTCAAAATCAAATTAAATACTGATTCAACGGCTATTTTAATATTATTAACCCTTAATTACCACACTTCTCCAGAATCGCATAGTTGCCACATTGGGACGTCTCAGACCCCAGCCATAAAAACGCTTACTGCGAAGAAGCTATTGACTTTTTTTACTTGAAAAAATTTCTAGGTAGTCATCGTGTGTTTTAACAATTTTCATTGATCATTTTGCCAGAAATTAATATAGAGGATGTAAAAAAATTTGAGAACGCGAAAAAACAAAAAAAAATGACTGTTTTTACAAATAAATTCATAAATTTTTTATTTTTACATATCACGTGCCAAAAATTTAACATGATACTCGTAAGTTATTGTACTTTAAGGGAAAAAATCGTTTATCAGTTGACTAAAAAAAGATATTTATTTTAAGAAATGAAAGAACGAATTTCCGGAAAAAAATCACCCATTTTATCTCAAAAGACGTACTCTATTTCTTAAAAAAAGAATACTTTTATATAAAAATTGAACGTATACATATAATATAATACATAATACATAATAATGTAATAATATAATATAATATAATATAATATAATATATTATAATAATATAATATAATACATAATACATATAATTGAACATATACATATACATATTATATATACATATATTATATACATATCATATATGTAAGAAATGTTCTAAGATTTTTCTTCTATTTTCTGACTTTATTCCTTTCGGTTCTCACTATTTGATTATTTTTCTCTCACTGTCCCAAGCTCGTGTATGTTCTATGTGTGCCCGCACACCACCAGGTCTGGTCACCCGGGTATCGGCCAAGTGCCACATGGCTGGTCGGACAGCCATCCGAAATATCGTAGCCATGGCGACAATTGGCTAATGACCCTGCAGTGGGTGCAGTAACCGCCAGTTCGGGTCGCCTGTGGTGCTTACTAACGCAGCTTTACTGCCAGCGGCCACATCCACCAATCTGGCAACACAGTTAGGATGTGTGACACTTCCTCATAAGGTCAGGATGTTAAATTGATGCCAGTCAACATTTAACTTTCCTCGGCTACGACCGCGTCCTAGTAACAACGGCCACTTTCCAGCGGCGACAATCTGTATTAGATGGCATCAACCATATCCTAGTGGTAACAACCTTCGTTGGATGGCAACAACCATTTTTCAACGGCAACAACCTTTGTTGGATGGCAACAACCATTTATCAGCGGCAACAACCTTTGTTGGATGGCAACAATCATTTATCAGCGGCAACAATCTTTGTTGGATGGCAACAACCATTTATCAACGGCAACAACCTTTGTTGGATGGCAACATCCATTCCATGGCCGTTAGCCTAAATAATTTCCAACAATCAGCCGCTACCGAGGCAGCTTGGATCGACCACAACTGTGGGAGCGTTGAAGTTCATTGTCTATCATCGGTGTTGGTTACGGGGCTTGCATCGGCCTTCGCGCTTTGAATCGAGATCCACGGCTTCATGTTATCGGCAGCTACAACTGTCCGCCTTTGTCTACCTTCCTCTCTCAAATCCTCGACCTCATAGCGATCGTTAATTAGCACTTTTCGAATCCGGAAAGGGCCCTTGAATTTTGGGTATAGCTTCTTACTACTACCAGAACTTGCTATTACCTGGCTGGGTCACTGGTAATCCGCACCAGAACCAAATCACCGCTCTTATACCTTACAGCCTCTCGGCGTGTCTGATCATAGCGCTCTTTTTGTTCCTGCTGCTTCTGATCAATATGCGTTTTAATGCTACCACGCAGCTCCTCCAAGTCCAACTGGTGCACGACATCTTGGATCTCGGTCAGGATGCGGGCCTCGGCCATACTTCTCGTCTCACACCCGATGAGTGCCTTCATCGGTGTAGTGTTAATACCCTTGTTGTGCATCGTGTTCAAAGCACTTTGCACCTGCTTCATGGCCAGATCCCAGTCACGGGAGTCCCATCCTGCCGTTGTAATAGCCAGGGCCTGTACAATAGTTCGGTTGTAACGCTCACATTGCCCATTAGCTCTAGGGGTAGCAACAGCATTCAGCACCTGCTTGATGCCATATGTGCTACAGAACGTCCGGAATGCCTGGGACGTAAATGCAGTTCCTCTATCGCTAATAATCCTAATAGGAACTCCAAACAGATACATCAAATTAATTATAATTTTTATAACACAACACGCTTTCTGACTTTTCACCGCTTCGATTATAACGAACTTGATGAACGCATCGACAATAACCACAAGGAACTTGTTACGCTTTCGACTGGTTTCAAAAGGGCCCACGTGGTCAATATGTATCGTGTGAAAGGGCACTGGCACCTTCTCAATGATATTCAACTTACATTGTTTCTTACCTGCCGTATGTTTATAATAAGCGCAATGCAAGCAAGCATGAACGTACTTTGTCACAAAACGTTTCATCCCGGCGAACCAGTAGTTCCTTCTAATACGCTCCAGGGTTTTTTCTATTCCTAGGTGGCCAGCGTCATCGTGGCACAATCTACAAATCTGCATCCTCGCATTCCGCGGTACGACCCAAGCCTTATTGTCTCCATCCAAACGTCGGTACAGCTTACCATCCCGTATTAGGTAGTCATCGAAAGTGCTTGGTCTCGGATGTAGGTCTTTCGCTCAGCAGGATCATTCGAATCCGCCTTAATTGCTCGTCCTGCGCAACTGAGCGGCGAGCACTCAATCGCCTTCGGTTATATCGACCTGTGATTTCCAGCCTAGCCGGAACAGGATTGCGGCTACGTGCGTCTGCGTGCGTCATCCTAGACCCCCGCACGATATTCAATTTCAAAAGTATATTCTTGCATCTCAAGCCACCGACCAATATAGGGTAATAAGTCTCGTTTTGCGTATGTTGCACGCAACGCATTACAGTCAGTTACGACCTTAAATCGTATTCCTAGCAGATAGACTCTAAAGTACCGTAGTACAACAGCCATTGTTTCCAGCTCGTAAGAATGGTAGCATCGTTGGTCTGTTGTTGTCTGCCTACTAAAATAGGCTACCGCTTTCATCTTACTATCGACCATCTGCAACAGAAAGGCGCCTACGCCAACCGCGCTTGCATCCGTGTGTACTTCGGTTGGGTTACTCGAGTTAAAGATGGTCAACACCGGCCGAGTCGTGAGTCTTTCCCTAACTAAAGTGGAGAACGCCTCGCGTTGTTCCTTTCCCCACAACCACGGCTCCTTCTTTTTGGTGAGTCTTATAATTGGTTCGACGATCGTCGCAAAATTCGCAATAAACCGTCGAAAATAACCAGCCAACCCTAAAAATTGACGCACTTGCTTGATGGATCGAGGTGTCTTCATCTGCATCACAGGCCTCGATTTTGCGTCGTCCGGGTCTAACTCTGCACACTGATCTCCCGACCTAAATACTCTATTGATTCTAAAAAGAAAGAACACTTCCCCAATTTTAAAGTTAAGTGGTGTGCACGGAACACATCCAGCGCAACCGACTCATGCCCGGCGCAACCGATTCATGCCCTCCTCCAACGTTTTGGACGGTATGATAACATCATCCAAATATGGAAAGGCTATTGAATTCTTTAAATTGCCTAACACCTGATCCATTAACCGCTGGAAGGCTACAGGCGCGTTTGTTAATCCGAATGGCATACACAAGAACTCATAATTTGTTACGCCCTCGGGCGTAACAAAAGCAGTCTTTTCAATAGAGTCGGCCGCCATCGGTACCTGGTAGTATCCCGATGCTAAATCCAGTCCCGTGAAATAACGATTACCACCAAGTTTGTCTATCTGATCCTCAATTAACGACATAGGATATTTGTCTTTGATCGTGACAGCATTTAACTTTCGATAATCAATATACATACGGTATTCGCCGCTACTCTTTCTTACAAGCACCACTGGGCTCGCATAGGGTGAAGTCGACTTTCAGAGAATACCATGCGTCAGTAATTCACTTATAATATTCCTAAGTACCTACTTCTCAGGCTCAGCTAACCGATACGAACGATAAACTACAGGTGTCAATTATTTTATATACAATTATATATAAATATATTAAATACAAATTACTGTGAATTCTTTGTCCTAAATCCGTAAGTCCGCAGAAATTTTTTATGCCGTTTATATCTATTCCAAGCAATCGCATAGCAAACACAAGTTCACAAGTCAATGGAGTTTACTTCATATGCATTATCAATATTAGGCAAGAGTTTATGTATGTTTCTCTACACGAGCACTTTGCAAGTATTTTAAATTTTAATCTCTCTCGTTGTCCATACTTTACAAATTCTATATCACTGCTGCAATCTTTGCACGTAATTAACTCTTGCAGAGAGGGAAAAACTAAATTAAATTGCATAAAACAATAATTCACAGTTGTATCAATGGCGACATCAAAAATATCTCGATTTCTTTGTAGTTTCGCTGTTGAAATACTTACAGAAGCAGAATCTTTTTCGGTAGAATATTGATTTCTACAAAATTTTCATTTTAGAGGCTTATTGCGTGTACTTTGAGCTACCTCTAGACTGCTCTCTATCCATCTTGAGATGTTACGTCTATGAAATACGAAAGTGTACCGAACGTTCAGCTTTATACTTTCTTTGAGCTTGTAATACGGTAAGCCGATCCTCGACGCACCGATACATAGTGGTCTGACAGGTAAATTTAAACGAAAAAAATTCAATTTTTTTATATCAATTAAAATGTAATTTAAATTCCTATTCTCAAATACTCCAATTAAAGATAAAATAATAAAAAAAAAACAAAAAATATATTAAAAACATAGTAATAGTGTAATAATGTACAAGAAGTATATTGAAATCAAATTAAAATTTGGACACTATAGCTTTGTACAGTATTTTTTATCCTACAATAGTTATAATAAGAACATCGATATGTTTTAACATCATAGTTTACGTTAAAATTATTTTACTTATAAATATGTATTTATAGTTTTGAATAATTTTTTAATAATATTTGAATCTTAAATAATAAATTGCCTCGGTGGTCGAATTGGTAGGACGCTCGCACGGATTGCTTGAGATCCGAGTTCGAATCCCGGCTGAGGTGTTATTTTTCGCAATAATTTCTTTACAGATTTTCTGGGAAGGGRRGATACAATRRATGCTCWTTAGCATCGAAATTATTAAATTGTTTATCAATTTAATATGTGAGTCGATTGTTTCCGATGTTGTGCACTGTGTTTCAAGTCCGGCGAATTGTCGGCGCGCAGTTCGCATGAGCAGGAAATGTAAGAAAAGGATTCACAAATTATAATTAGGCACCAAGATCCGCCGCAGTGTATACTGCAAGACCGACATTTAGCCTTCTATGATATTTGTATTTGTTAAATAATAAAGATTTAGAGTCAATTGATATATATATATATATATATATATATATATATATATATATATATATATATATATATATATATATATATATATATATATATATATTGTTGTGCTCCTATGCTCGAGAATCAGCTGATGTGGTCGATCAATATTATCGATCGACCACAAACAGAAATTCACGGATAAACGGTCATCCCGCTCGCGGAATGAAGTTGGACAGAAGAACGGCGCGGTTGTCAGGCAATGGAGTTTGGCGGCGAGCTTCGCTGGAATCGAACGGTTTTAATTACGAAATTACGTGATTGAATTGTGCGAGATATTCTTGTCACTGTTTGTGTTACATTAAAGTTTTTTTTCTTTAAAATCCTTCTTGTTTCCCGCGAGTGCATGCGTTGCCTTTTCGGTTTCGAGTGATAACTCGTTCTCGCGGATGCAACATTTTTTGGGGGCTCGTCCGGGATCGATGAGAAGGAACGAGGCTGATGAGATGACGACGTTTCACTCTCCGAGGAGGACGCACAGCCAGACCACGATGGAAGTTCCTTCGGCCAAACAGCAGCACCGACGCCGGAAACCGAGAATCCTGCGCACTATCCTATTAGGAATTAGAACGGCTTCAGGAAGAACAGAAAGCTGACCGGGGGTCGACGCAGGCAGAGCTGCGTCACAGACAGAGCAATCCCAGATAAGTCACTCCGATAACATTTCTAACATGAGACTGGGCGTGTGCAATCGGGGATAGCTCCGCGTCGCGTGACGGGTTCTGCGCGCCGGATACAAGTTTCGTGAGCATGGGTATCAAATTTAAGCCTGACACGTTTGACGGGACCGTCTCTGCGTGAATTTTTAACGCAATTTAATTTGATTGCCCGCATTAATGTGTAATGCCGCCGGAGCGGCCACGGAGTTGGGATTGGTGAGCCGAAGAATAATTTAGCGAATCGTTTCACCTTGTAACCTTTTCTTTATTAAACACCTCTTTTACATTCTACACTCGCATAACTTATTATATGGAACCGCACCTCACGGAACGTCAATCGGGAATCCGCGCGCAGTCCCGTCGCGCGTCTCTTTATAGTGCGTTTCGGCACCTTGTTACCAGGTCGGTTTTGCCGATCAGCACCGACCTGGTCAGCAAAGTCGCAGTCGCTTCCGGAGAAGAGGTGACTGCGACCTTCGAGCGGGTGTCATCTTATCGCGGTGGCTCGTGCCTTCGAGCGACCGCGATAAGCAAAAATTYGATCSCGTTTCCGGGCCGACTCATTCGTCATGAAAAATACTCATGACATCCTTCCCCCCTTAATGAAAGAAAACGAGGGGTCGAGTTTTCTTATTCTATTTATACATGTTATTTTTCCCGATATTTATATTATAATCGTGTGCTTAACTTCTATGTGGGAGTCGGTGTCGCCCGGTTATATGTTTCCATTTTTTGGTAACGCATATTATTAATCCTATAACTATTAAGATTATCGTTATTATGGTTGCGCTYCCCATAGGATATACAAAGTATTTATTTTGAAGYRTATTTTCTTCATTTTGTTCTAATTCTTTGTTTATTTRATTYAAACTGTYACTAAGTTCGWTTAGTTTTATTGGATTGTCTATTACTTGTTTTAGACTGAGCCTTTTTGATGGCTTTAGATTATTTTCGTTTTTAGACTCTTTTATTAAAGAAATATTAAATGTAGGGAGGTGAGCCATAATAACTTTCGGATGTAATTGGTAATTGTTTTAAGCGTTAATTCGGGTGTCGTTAGTTTACAATTTGGTTCTAACGTAATCTTACCCATATTTTTTATTATAAATTTATTTTCTTTTTGATTTTTACAATTAATTGTTATCTCTTGTTCTCTGGGTGTAGAATAGAATTTCACTGAGTGTAGAACCAGGAGTGTTGTTCTGACAGAGTTATCCAGAACGTGGTGTTAGTAATTATATGTCTTTTTTCGCAATTTTGAGTTTGACTCGATGTTTTTACGTATATTTGTATCTCGCACGGTGCATCTTCTTGCACGTGATATGTCGACTAGTTATGGTCGCACGTGTACCGTATAGAGTCCTGGGTGCATTCTTTTAGATCATGTTCATTTAACAAGAGATAACGACGATTTTCCTTATCTATCGCTATGAGGTTATATGTAGTCTTTATTAGTGTAAATACATTCGCACTGTCGTATATGGATATGCGTTATTTTAATTATGTCGTACAGGAATCAGGACCTCAATCAAGGGGCATCAGGAGGTATAATAAAATGGCTCGCTACTCAGATTCAGTGAAGGAGAAGAAGATAACGTAACAGCATGGGTGCGCCGTGGAGAAAGCGGAACAAATCCATGGCGCATCCGACGGCGTCACACTGTTGGCGGCATCCAGCCGGTTGGTGCGCGCAGCCAAGAGGTGATACGAGATACAGGCGGGCTCCGTTATGGAGACTGGGGCAACCTCCGCACAGAAATGATACGCATCTTCGATCGCAAGGTGCCGTTCTATAGGGCCATGCAACGAGTGGAGGCCAGAACGTAGCGCTCGCATAAAGAGTCGTTCGACGACTACGCCATTGATAAGTTGGCTCTAATACACCAACTGGAGTTGCCGGTCAGGGATACTATTAACCTGCCCATCGGCGGGATATCTCAGCCGACGCTGAGGGCAACGGCACTTTCGCTAAGATCCACCACGGTGGAGACCTTCATGGAGGCCATGCGGCACATCACCGCCAGTATCGTGGACTTGGACCGAAGGCGGCCGGCGCCCGGAGCTAACACAAACAAAGGATCAACCGGGACAGTGCAGGAACTGCGGAAGGAGTGGTCATTCACACCAAGAATGCCGTTCAGCAGCAACGTGCTTTTATTGCAAAAAGCCCGGACATCGACAATACGAGTGTCCGAGTAAGAGACAGAGACCAGTTGCAACGTCAGGCGCCAAGGTGCAGTCGAGGATTCCTTCGGTGGCAGCAGCGGTCACGGGCGTCGACGGGGCGGCCACAGCGAAGGAGGTGGCCGCGGCAGCGGAACCGGGGACCATACTCGAGACTGGATCACCGCTGATTGCGATAAGTGTTCTCTGTAAGTTGTAACATAGTCGCCTTGATAGACACGGGTAGCCCGGTTTCGTTTATTAAAAATTCAGTGTATGTACACTATTGTAAAGGGCTGAAATACAAACTAAAGCCCTCCGGGCGGAATTTGCGGAATTTGTGTGATAGACCTTTGAAATTGGAAGGAACAGTCAGAGTCGAGTTAAAAATAGCAGTGTTATCGAAACTGTCCTTCGAAGTAGATCTTTGTAGTTTCAAACGCGACGTTAGAAGTGGATATTATTCTCGGTAGAGAGTTTTTACAAGAGCAAAAACTCATCCTCGTATACAAGCGGACAATCAAGTCACTATCAAGACGAGCTTATTTACAGTCTTGCCGTTACATGTGTTCGAAGACGCGAAGAACGATCTCGAAACCATAATAACAGATAGTCATATTGACTTTGATCGCGACACGAAGGATAAACTGAAAGCCATCGTGCTTGAGTGTAACAATGCCTCGGTACCGGAGACTGATGACGGCTACACGGTGCGAGTTCGTTTGAAGGACGATTCGGTATACGCTTATGCTCCGCGATGATTTGCACACGCGGAACGTTTGCAGTTACGCGAAATTACGGATGATCTGCTAGAGAGAGACATTATAAAACCAAGCGTGTCACCGTACTACGTACGCGTGGTGCCAGTGCGTAAGAGAAACGGGAGGCTACGATTGTGCGTGGATTTATGCCCGTTCAACGCGGGTAATAAGACAAAAATATATTTTCCCCATGATAGAGGAATGTTTGTCTCGGTTAGCTAATAAACAGGTTTTCACGCTACTAGACTATGCTTCCATCAAATCCGAGTTTATGAGGACTCGACGAAATATTTTTCGTTCGCGACCCAGGACGGTCAATACGAGTTTAAAAGATTGCCTTTTTCTGTGAGTCTCCGGCGGAGTTCCAGAAGCGATTAGTTCAAATTCTGCAATCGTTGATTCGAAGCGATAGAATTCTCGTCTACATAGACGACGTATTGATTCCGACCGTCACTGTTGAGCAGAACTTACAAACTCTCCGCGAGATCCTGCTTTGCCTGAAAAATTACAGATTCGAATTAAATTATAAAAAATATCAGTTTCTTAGAAAATCAATAGAATTTTTGGGTTACGTTGTATCGCGTGACGGAATTACGCTTAGTGGGCGGCACGTAGAAGCGATACTCGCTTTTAAGCAACCTGGAAACGTGTTGGAAGTTCAGCAGTTTTTAGGACTCGCGATTATTTTCGGCGATTTATTAAGGATTTCACCATCAAAACACGACTGTTGTACGGTTTATTGCGTAAGGTAGCCATGTTTGAATTTAACGACGATTGTAAGCAGGCCTTCATCACTTTGAAACGGGAATTAATTGCGTACCCGGTGCTACGGTTTGTACGACCCAGTCGCGGAAATCGAAGAACACACCGATGCATGCGCACGAGGGCCATTTTGTTACAAAAACAGCGCGACAAATCGTGGGCACCGACCGCTTATTTCAGTCGCCCGACGAATGAAACGGAATCACGGTACCATAGCTACGAATTAGAAATGCTAGCGGTAGTGAAGGCGGTCGAACGTTTCCACATATATTTACACGGAATTCAATTTAAAATAGTAACGGATTGTAATGCGCTAGTGTATGCAACTAAAAAGGCAAATCTTAATCCGCGAATCTCACGATGGATACTCGCATTGCAGAATTACAGTTTTGAAGTTGTTCACCGACCCGGTGGTAAAATGGCGCACTTAGACGCCTTAAGCTGGAGCATGGGCGTGGTGAACGAACTTGCGATCGAAAGGAGGCTCGAATTGCTGCAACTTGCGGATCCGGAATTGCAGGACATCAGTCGCAAATTAGAAATGGGAGATGATCCGAAGTTCACTTTAATTGACGGTTTGGTTTACCGGAAGCTCGGGAATGACTGTAGGTTTGTGGTACCTAATTCCATGGTACATAACATTTTAAGAATATACCACGACGATGTGGCACATTGTGGGGCCCGAAAGACTCTAGAAGGGATTACTTCACATTATTGGTTCCCCCATATGCGAAAGCGAGTTCACGATTATATTAGCAATTGTATTACCTGTCTAACCATGGATGAAGCGTCCAATAGGTTGGAGCACGAGACGTTCTTGTCCGACTCCCCGAAAACGCTGATGGAAATTGTCCATGGGGACCATTTCGATCCCCTGACAACAAACCAAACTTAATTATAAGTATATATTAGTAGTTATCGACGCGTTTATTCGTTTTGTTTGGCTCTATGCCACTAAAACAACTAGTTCGAGGGAAACCATTAAAAACTTACAGCTTATCTTTAATACCTTTGCTACCCCATCAGAAGTTGTGACGGACCGCGGGACAGCGTTCACCTCAAACGAGTTCGCTGACTTTGTGCTATCGATTCAAGCGAGGCATCGAAAGATGCCGTAGCGACTCCGTGGGCCAATGGTATGGCCGAGCGAGTCAATCGTTTCCTGAAAAATTCAATGATGAAATCCATAGATATGGTAGAAAGGTGGAACGAACATGAGGGCAAGGTACAGTATGTTTTGAATAATACGTACCACACGGCAATTAAGGCATCACCGTCACAACTGATGCTAGGATATTACCAGCGCGCTCACGAAGACTTTACGCTGTCGCAATTAACGAAAGCCCTCGCGAACACGGAGTCGGAAATGGACCGAGAAGCCTTGAGGAATACAGCAAAATTAGTCTCGCACTCGATCCGGAACAAAAAGTACAAGGACAAGCTATCTAAAATCCCCTCGGTCTATCGAGAGGGCGATTATATTCTAGCGCGAACCTTACGGGTGAAACTTGGTGAGAGCTCGAAGCTGAAGCCGCAGTACAAAGGTCCGTACCTGGTCAAGAAAAACCTGAGTAACAACCGATATGTAATTACGGACATTCCCGGCTTCAACGTGGAGCCTGGCCCCTCGACATCATTTTATCCTCCAATAAAATGAAACCGTGGGGTGTGAAACCGATAGGCTGATTAAGCGGAAGTATGCGTTTAGGTTTGGGTTAAGTACGGATTACGTTCAATTGTTAAGAATTCATGTACTAGATATTGTAAAGCTGTGGATGTGCGTTCTTGCGTTAAAATAGAGTAAATTGTAATACTTACCCTGTATAGCAGAAAGTAATAAAACACGTTCGAATCCGGAGGCACCGCTCGCGCCAAGGAGTGCGCGTGTGCGACAAGAGAGCCCGGCTTCGAGACGAAGCCTTAGTCAGGCTGGCCGAGTTGTAAGAGCGCGCATAGTTGGCGCGCAGGCAGCCCGTCGGATGGCGCCAAGAGGACCGCGATTGCTCCGATCCGCCGTAGCGTCGATCCATATACGGAATTCCGGAGTAATACGCATGACGGATGGAACGTCACATATAGATCCAGAGAGAATGTTCGATAAAGGGCTCCGCGGATCGAACGTTCGACGGACGGACACACTCTCGTTGGACCTCGAACCGGTGCGAACGGCCGCGAGAGAGTCATGTATCGTGATAAATGTTAAGGATATCTCGTGTATACGGTATCCATCCGTGTATTGCATATGTGTTCAGTGAAATATAGTCTGCTCAACTCTGCGAGAAGTCTCGTTGAATATCCTGGAAAGATCCCCATTCCATCCTCGTCGCCGGGGCCACGTGGCGCGGGCCTCGTCGCGGACACTCGCGGCTCCCGTCGGAGAATTGTACTCGTATGGACTTCTTTTACGACGTGGGTGGCATTCTCGACTGTCTCGACTCGGTGATCCCGGACAAACTCATCCTCATCTCGATAAAATAAAAATTTTCATCCGAACTTACAATATTATCCCATCTGAATATTATCGTAATGCCCATTTCGATAAGCAGTACTGCCTCCCGTGTCGCTCTGCAAAGCAACAATAACCAATCAGGTTTTAGTAGACAGAGAAGGAACGTTCACACTATTATCTGCCTCCACATGTGTCTCTACTCCCCCCCCCCCCCCTCTCATCATTGTCATCAGCAGTTCATTTTACATGTCAATGCATATTACTGATAAAATTGCTTGCAGCTTTGAAAATGAATGTGGTGCGAGTCCGTACTAAGAGCTGCCATGTTGGAGGGATTCATTTTCACGATCTGATTGGCAGTTTTTCCATTGAAACGAATATGTTTCTGTGAAATATATATAAGCTAAACAAATAGAAATATAGAAATATAAGAAAACGTTTTTCTCCGTGTAGTTCAGACAAAACGTAGTTCTTTATTCGAATAATAAGTGTACAATTACGAATGCATTTATTGTTTTGATATTTTTTTCGTCCACGATTCTACTACGAAAGTACTTGTACATATACTATCGACACAGAATCTTTTATTCGCTATAAGCGGCATAAATATATATAACGCGATTATTTCCTTTCTTTCTTCGTTTTTCTCTCTTACTTACAAAATATCTACGCGCCCTATACTGTCTCATAAGATCGTCACAGTCGTTATATTATACAATTCTCTTTTTCATACCTAAACGCTCGTCCTTTTACGAAAATGTCACGCGCCGTTTAAGATTCTAAATGTTTTCCATTTGGTGACACAGTCAGACAAGTCAACATAAGTATTGTTCTATCTTTGTCACTTGAATGTCAAGGAAGATAAAACGTTTGTGTCGATTTGTGTTCATTAAATGGAAAGCATCTTCTTTTTAGAATCATAACAAGAGATTTTCTAGCACCAATTGTTGCACAAAAAGAGGTTTCAAAATTATTTCAAATTATTATTCAAAATTATTTCAAATAATTATTTTAAATTATTCCATCTTTCACATTCCATGTACAACTATTCTGAAAGAATTCTGCAGTATGAAATATTGCAATAGAAATGTGTTTTTAAAATCTTTTACTCGTTATAAACTTGAAAATTTTTAATTGAATAATACGCATGAGATCGCCATGAGATGAACGCGACGGATCTTATTTATCGTAAATGAAAAACCATATAGGATAGGATAAAAAGTGCAGCATGATAAGGTTTTTCATATATATTTTAATGAGATGATTCCTTGAAGTCGAGCCTTCAAAATTGAATTTCAAGACAGCCAAGATGAAAATAAATAATATATTTTGAAAGTATARTTTCATTTAGCTTGTAAAAATTCAGAGATCTGATCAGCTATTTCAAAAACTTTTTGACAATTTTCAGAAAGGTTGCAGATTTTTTCAGAAATCTTTCTATAAGAGTAAAGAATCGCGGACATTTTTTTCAGAACTGTCTTAAAAATATTGCAGATATTCTGCAACTTTTATGTTTCATTTTTCAATTGAAATATTTCTGAGATACCTCTAAAAAATTTTGGTGCTATACGGATTCACTTTTATTATCTCATCGAACTTGGTATTAATATAAGTGCAAAGTTTCACTAAATCTTATTCATTACTTATATTTTTTATTCTCTAATAGAGATGTGCAAACTATTCGAACGCGAATCGAATCAGATAAAACTCGATTCAATTTGGATTTCTATGAATCTCTATGATATGAATCCAAACTATTCGAAAATGTCACATGTAAGAGAGAGAAAGAGAGAGAGAATCCGAATCATAATCAATTTTATAAAAACATATTTCGTTAATAAACAACATAATGTCCATGTTATCAAAATAAAAAAAATGTTATCTTACTAAGTCTATACAATTTGATATGTACTGTAGCTCTACGGTCAAATTGTAAGTTTGAATATATATAAAATATAGTAAATATAATAGATAATGATAATAAAATAAACTATATTAATTATAATTATTATATATAATGAATGTTATTGAATAGTACATTAAAGTATTTAATAATTAATTTAAAATTTTTCATTTGTTTCAGTTATTGCAACACTAACAACAAGTAAAGCAAGTTCATCAATTTTATATTAACGCGTTAAACGCTGGTCTCTGCGGATCGGCGCTAGATGTTGTATTTACGCTACGCCGTCGCGCCGGCCCTGCATCGAAAATGAACATTTCGTTTAGGCGACGTCTGTCCTTAAGAATAAAAAGTATGAAGTAGAGAATATTATAATATTTTATCAAAAATTAATATAAAGAAAGGCAAATACGTATCTCTCCATTTGACGATATGCGGAATAACACAAAATCTAGTGTCAGTCCGTCGGAGGGACCAGGCGTTAATCGTGTTAAATATTTAAATGTATGTATATTTATCTTAAAATGAATTTATATCATTTAATCAATATTATCTTTCTTTCATCGAAATCTTTCTTTATTATCTGTGTTAAAATCCTATACAATAATTATGTTGACTATTGAATAATTATGTTGAAAACAACATAAAAGTTATGTTTTAATATGGTTCGATTCCGATTCGATTCGATTCGAAAAAAGAAACATGATTCGATTCCATTCAATTCGATGTCAAAAAATTTTGATTCGCACATCTCTATTCCTTACTTACTTAGAGTGTCACTTTAACCCATTAAGTCCTGAATGGACGTTTTTTCATTGCATTTTTCAACGGTAGTATTTTCTAAAAAAAAGGGTTGTAAAAAATTTTAAAGTAGGCATTTCTAACGTGAAATTAACTGAATTTTCATAATCTAATATCAAATTTCCCAGAAAATGCACCTATAATCAATTACATATGGTTTTTTCCCCAAAAAACGCGCATTTTTAACTTCTTTTTTTATCTCGTGTTTTCATTACATTAAAGTCATTTTAGAATTCTTGTTTGAACTAAAAAAATCGCGTCCTCGAATCTTAAACTTTAAATTGTGTATGTGAGCATTTCAAAATTTAATACGGAAGCAACCAAAATGGCAGTTCAAACGCGGAAAAATCATCAAAAACTTCAGAAATTTTTTATTTAAAAATGATGAACTTTTGAAAAAATTTTACTGAACAAAAATTTTTTTAATTGATCAAAGAATACGCTGTAATTTTTTCAGAATTTTTTGAGACGTTTTTACATTTTTCGAATTTGGCGATTTTGTATTACATGTACATTTTTTCTACTACTTTCAACAAGTAATATTATCAATTGCGAGAGTGGCGAGAGTGCTTTTTTTTTATTTTACGAAACCAATGTTTTTGCTCACAATGGATGATAGAATCTTTGAATAATATTTTTTTGATGCAGAAATTACTCTGTCAAACTATTGTCATGTGGAGGTTCGCGATATATAAGAAAATGCAATCCAATAGCAAGTCACAAAAATATCTATTTTTTTTATGATATCTAGTCATTGATCATCAAATCAATTGTGTTCAGAGAACAGAAGAAGTGAACAGAACGAAAAGGAATGAAAATTATTATATGTTGAAAAGAAAGCTGTATTTACAAAATAATATAAAAAAATTCTGTTATTTCCTATGTGAATTTGATTATCAACTAATTACTCAAAAATGATGGACTATAAAAGAAAACCGCGGAATAATCGTTAAAAACTTCAGGAATTTTTTATTTGAAGATGATGGACTTTTGGAAAAAATTTTGCTGAACAAAATTTTTAGAATTGATCAAAGAATACGCTGCAATTTTTTTAGAATTTTTAAAAGACTTTTTATTTTTCAAAATCGCCAAATTTGAAAAATGTAAAAACGTCCCAAAAAATTCTGAAAAAATTACAACGTATTCTTTGATCAATTTTAAAAATTTTTTGTTCAGTAAAATTTTTTTCAAAAGTTTATCATTTTCAAATAAAAAATTTCTGAAGTTTTTGATGATTTTTCCGCCATTTTGGTTGCTTCCGCATTAAATTTTGAAATGCTCACATACACAATTTAAAGTTTAAGATTCGAGGACGCGATTTCTTCAGTTCAAACAGGGATTCTAAAATGATTTCAATGTGAAAACACGAGATAAAAAGAAAGTTAAAAAATTTTTTTTTGGGCGCGTTTTTTTTGGAAAAAAACCATATATAGTTTGTTACAGGTGCATTTTCCGGGAAATTTGATATTAGATTCTAAAAGTTCAGTTAATTTCACGTCAGAAATTCCTACTTTAACATTTTTTACAACCCTTTTTTTTAGAAAATATTACCGTTGAAAAATGCAATGAAAAAACGTCTATTCAGGACTTAATGGGTTAACTGTCACCTTTATTCTTTCATGCATATGTATCTATCACGCGCGTTGATGACACACCTCGCCAGAAACGAGATTGCAAGATCTACACATAGCGAGGAACAGAGTACGAAGGATCAACGGAAGCGAGTATGATTCTATAACTAAGGATAAAAATCAAGTAATCATCGAACTTCAGAGATTTTGGTACGAAAGACAAAAATATAAATAAAGCATTTATGGACCTGCTATAAAAACCTACTAGAAGCGAGAACATAAGAGTGAAAAAGCGTGAAAGCAGATTGACTTTTCCTTTCGCGAAGAAGTAAAATACATTAACATTAAAATATCACGAGCATTTCCTCATCTAAATCGGAGACAAAGATGCTTGCGAATCAAATAATAGATTAATAAATTATAACTACTTTTTCGTAAATAAAGCTTCAAGGCTGCAAGAGATGGCAAAATTTTATCCTTCGTTTATAAGTCGATTGTATCTTACGGAATTGTAACATTCCAGAGTTAGATATCTAATATTATGTAAGAGCTATCAATAACTACAATAACACAGCTCGTTTTCAATAAAATCAATCTTCCGCTTTTACATAACTACTTGTCGCTTTAAATTTTTATAAATCGGGCAGAAGAATATGATAAAGAAAATGTAATAAAACAGATACAAGATTACATTCGAGAAATACGAGATCCCGTTCATTAAATACGCTCAGGATCAGCGTAAACAAACTTGATTTGTTTACATTTTCTTCCATAAATCGACATCTTTCACAATCAAATCACATAGTCTATATTATCAAAACAAAGCATGCGCGCAATTTTTGTTTTTTATCAATTTTCGAAAGTACGCTCATTGATATCAATATTTCAGATAGAGCGGAAATAAAGGAATTTATTTCGTATAAATATTATGTATTATTTAATCACTCGGGCATACTCAATTGTATGTGTGAATATATAGACACGGAGTGCATAATTTTTACCCGTTCTGAATATATTATACGTAGGATGACAAATTCAAGTTTGCGACGATCTTATATATTTAATCCTTAATTCCTTCATTGAAAAGTGCACATTGTTACATCTTCGTTATAAGATACTATATCTCTTATAAAAAAATAATTGCAAGGCTATAAGTTACATGGAAGAAGTACTCATCAAAGTCTCGAAAAGGCAGTTCACAACGTGCGCGATATATACGAAAAGTTAAGATGTTATGACGAAATTCCAAGTACAATCATGATTATGCTGTTTATAAAACAAGGACGAAAAGGATAACGCGATAATAAGGAATGCCAAGTAAAACTTGATCACCGGTTCAGAACAGTCGTTCTATATCTACATAGATTTGATTTGACTTTTGATAAACGTATATTCGCGTATAAAATTTTCCGAAGCATATGCGGGAACTATGTATAACAATCGCTTTACAATGAGCGATCTTATAAAAAGATTCGTGAAAAATATTAATATCTCTATTTATGCTCGAACTGGAAAATTATTTGTAAAGCCTTGTGCTATGATGCTAGAAATCTATCCGAGATCTCGGATGAAAAGAGAATTGACCGCATTGATCAATGGATAAAATTAAACAAATTTCAAAAGACATAAACAAATGCAACAATTCGACAAGCGAATTGTTCAAATGCGATTGATTAAATCTCTGTCCAAGATCTCGAAACGATTTCTAGCATCGTGAAGGCTTAAGAGCATAAATATATACTTTGATTGTTTGCGCGGACACGCGTTCCATGTTTACGTTTGAAATCGTTCGCAGTTGTACTTATATAAAATGGTATCTCAATGGCACATTCTAATATTTGCAGGGACTAAAATAACTTTAGTTCTCCACAAATCACAGATTATCTAACTATAGCAACAAAAAAGGTATATATCTTTCGATATATATTTGTTTTCTTTGAAGAAATATTCAAATCTAAAAATTAATTCTTGAAGTAAAAAAAAACATCCCACAGCATTGTGGAAAAACAACACAAAAAGTTTGTTCGTTTCACTCGCATTTTCTACACTTGTACATTTTATGAGCTTTACCAGAATATTAAAAACATAAAATTAAACAAATTTCAAAAAAGGTAAATAAATGCTGCAAAATGCACGTACATATAAAAATTATTATTTTAACATTCTTTGCGATCCCACACATCAAGTTAAACTCAACAATTGTGGTGATCGTACAATCTTCATATTCGAAATATGCGATTATAATCAAACTATATTTTTGAGATTTTTATCAATTTCTTCAAGTAATAAAAATTCTTCGAAAAATTCATGCTAAACTCGCCAATTAGATCAAATTGAGAATGAAATATTTAATTCTTGCTCATTTGCGAAAAATAATTTTTTCCACACAAAATAGGATCGCACAAAGAATTAATATATATTTTATTATGCTATTATAAATTCTCGGGAAAAAATTATATATATATGGACATATTTTACATATAACTATATATAATTATATATAAAATATCAATAATTATACATAATTATATACAATTATATATAATTATATATGGAATTTTTTCCCGAGTTAGCTTAAAGTATAGAAAAATATGTGTTGATGAAATGTTGGAGTTGTTATTTCAACGCAAAAATATAATTATAAACAATAACAAATTATAAGAGTAAATAAAACGCACAAATCTAATATGAGATACGTTTACATCGAGAGACTTATGTGCGACCTGACCTACATTGTGACCTAAAAGTATTTTCGCGATTTTTAAACTATAAACCGATAGCATATTATAAACAGAGTTGAACACAGTTACAATGCAGCGAATCCTAATGAAAAAATTAATCTTTAATCGGGTAGTGCGCGTTTATATCAAAGTTGCAAGCGGCCTATTTTAGGTCAGATCACTAAAATAGACCTGAAGCCTGAGGCCTAAAGTCAGGTCAGGCCACTTAACAAGTGTTTACAGTAAAGGGTCTAACTTGGAATACAGGCCGCAACCTGCACGATGTAAACATAGCCATACTCTAAAATTGAGATATCAAAGGAAATATGCGATTTGTACTTTTTGTTGGTATTCTGGGAGATATTGAGCAGAGCGCATTCTCTTATTACACGTTTCCCTTCGAATTTTATCGCTTCACGTTTTGAATTTGTCTGCATGTACTTTGTATCATATAAATACGAGTTACTATTGTTATATACTAGCGAAGATTTCGGGGTATTCATTAAAATTTAAAATAGCGATATTTTTTTTTCATTACACTACATACTATATAAGCAAATATAAAATAAAAAATTATAATACATATATAAAAATTAAACTTTTGATTTCAACAAAACCTATTCAATATAGATCAATATACCTTTATAAAATATCATGTAAAAATATCGCATAAAGATAAATTTCGATTGATTATGTAAAATCGTAGAAAACGTAACAAAATAAAAAAATAGGCCAATATATCTTTTTTCTTTTGCTTTTGTGCGAGTAAAGAGAAATGGCGTATCTTTATCCTAAACAAGCAGCATTGTATTATAACAAGATGTTCAAATCAAAATTTTCATATTCGCCCGATATATTCGCTTTCATGACGCCACTAGCCATTTCAGTGCTAATACGCAGTTCATAAATGATAAAAGGTGAAATTGTATTAGTCCGATAAGTTTTTTGAAGTATATTATTACCATTATCAAAATAACGCAATATCTCTGCTAAAAATGTACAAAAGTAAAAGTTAACTTCTAGTATATTCATTATTCCAATGATTGGACCCATTCATGTAATTAAAAATACATTCAGTCAATTTTTATGGATGGATTGGATTATGTTACTTAATTTTTACTTAACAAACATCTTTATCTAGATTATATTTTATTTGTGTTATAGAAACTTTTAATTGCTGCAACTCAAATGCATGTGAGAAATGCAAATAAATATAATAAACCTTATTCACCTTTTATCATTACAATACACATGCTGTTAGACCACCTCTTTTCACCCTCCTAAAAGATTAGAAGAGGAAGAGGGTGGTCTGCCTCGCTTGCTACTTGGTCGCCTCCGGTGGACAGTCGGGCTGATTGTTGGGGTGAGCCGCAGTAAAGGCGGGATGGTGTTCCAAATGACGGTCTACTCGCAGAATCGTAGGGAAAGGTCTCAAATCAACATGAAATCTTCGCGCGTTGAATATCTGTGGCACTAAGCAACAGTCTGCTAATGTAATCTCATCGCCGACACAATATTTGCCCGCGCTTGATGATAACAATTTCTCCACAGCTAAAAATAATATTATCAATGCTTAATTATACATAAACCTGTTATTTCATATATTAAGATTTATTATATTAAGCATTTCATTTTCGCAGAAATCATGTTATTTAATATTATATTTTTCTCAATAATCTTGATTCAATAAATAATTATAATTGCAAACATCCGTGATCTTCATATTACTACGTAAAGGCAATATATTAGACATACAAAGTAATTATTTATAAAGTAAAATTTTTCACTTATAATTGTTCATTAAAAAATTAAAAATTAATTATTTATCTCAATTTGAAATTTGAAGAATTTCATGGAAAAAATTTCTCTCAAGCTCGCTTTTTATGGCAAATTCTTACTGCAATCTTTATTATCATTATAATACCTGTAAACCCTCTAGTAATCCAATGCTGCGCCCATTCTTTCTTACGTTCCTCTCCGACATAGATTAGAACAACGAGATTTTGTAACGGTTGTATACCACTGGCAATTACTTCGCAAATCTCTCTCACTCTAGCTCTCTTGACAGGATCTGCCGGCATCAATGGACGATTTGGCCTTGTCTCCTCCAAATATTGTAGAATATTCAGCTATATTAAAAAACTTGTGTATTATAAATTCTGAAAAATGATCACAAAAATTACAAAGATGCTGACCGAATTTACTCACAGATTCTATCAAGGTATGATTATCAATATGGAGTGCAGGAACTTGCTCCATTGGATTAATCTCACGAAATTCATTGGAATGTTGTTCTCCACCACTCTTTACAAGACTAACAGGCTTTATATCATATGGTATCTCCTTTAGATTCAGTGCTATTAATAGATACAGAAACACATCAGAAACATTAAATTCATAAACATTCGAAATATGTTTAAAAAATAAACTATCTACACAGCAATAATAAAACTCATTCTATCTATGAAATACTGTATTCTAGTTAAGATCTCCTTGTCACATAAAGAATCTTATATAAAGATTAAATTAGATCAGGAAAATTTTGCTTA
Organism: Cephalotes varians; assembly: GCA_037157785.1. Lineage (NCBI taxonomy): Eukaryota > Metazoa > Arthropoda > Insecta > Hymenoptera > Formicidae > Cephalotes > Cephalotes varians. Next base: position 69,167 of record JANQDE010000224.1, on the reverse strand, counting down.
TCACGACAATAAATTCTTTCAAAATACAATTTTTAAAATTTATATCTTTCCTATAGACTACAATTAGATTAGATCAAATATTTGATATCGATGCATATTTTACATAAAACAGTTTCAGGATTGTTACAGAAAAACTCTCTGACTTTTCCCAGTTTCCTAATTATATTCTGAAAAAATTCTCTAAAAAGAATACTGAATAAAAGCAAAAAAATATTAAAATTTTTTATTTATTAAAAAGAGAAATGCAAAAAATAATTTTAAAAAAATATAATTTTTATCAAATTTCTCAAGAATTTTTTAAAATTTAAACTTTTAAAAATGAGAATGTAAAAAAGGGCTACATGCCAAGCCAGTTGTACTTGCTAATTATATATTGATACGTCAAAAATTAAATTAAAAATACAAACATTTGGACCCTAATCGGGTCATTCAGTGTACATTAAAAATACGGATCAAAATACAATAAGGATAAAAAATAAAACTAAATTTAAAATTGAACGATTAATTGAAAGGATCCTTTCGAAGTAAAACGTCCTCGTATGGAATTATTTATGGCTCGAGAGAAACTCGCAAGTCGACGAAAGCGCAAGTATAACGGTTGACAATTGCGCACAATTGTCCACCAATATCGAGATATACAAAATCTGCATGTAACAGCTCTGAGAATTGGATATTAAAATCAGTTTTTAATCAGGATCCTGCAACATTTTAGCGTTTTATACTAGTAAGCACCGACGCAAGTTGACCGGGCTTGAAGTTGGCTTTCAGTGACAACCTACACTACGGTGAAGACCACTAGAAAAAGAGGTTGCATAAAAGTTTCCGTTTGCGATTTATAGTTTTAAGTGATTTTTGCGATTCGTTACGAGCGAATTTTTACAAATTGACGTTGCGTGTTTTATTTCAATTAACCGTTCAATTTTAAATTTATTTTTATTTTTTATTGTATTTTGAATTATTGTATTTTTTATCGTATTTTTAACGTACACTGAAGATGACCCGATTAGAGTCGAAACGTTTGTATTTTTAATTTAATTTTGTTGACATATCAATATATAATTAGCAAGTACAACCAGCTTGGCCCTTTTTTACATTCTTATTTTTAATCTTTTGTGCCTTTATCTTAATCTTGTTAAAGCTTTATCTTGCAGTTGTAAATTTTTCTTTTTAATTATAATATATTAATGACTTCTTACATCATTGCAAATCGTATAAATATTTGCAATGCTTCCTTAAATAATTTTAAACATTTTGTTTAATAGTTTAAATAATAAAGTAATTTTTTAAAGAAATAATTTAAAAATTTAGAATTGATAATATAATAATTTAACATCTTAACAAAGAGAAGTCACAAAATGAGGATTACTGATTAGGTAGAACTTTTATACCTTGTAGATGACCTTTCAATTAGATTATCCGTAAATATACACAGTGGTATACAAGAAATTAAAAATTAAAAAAAATTAAAAAATTTATGCACATATAAACTTTGTGAAAAATAATGAATATCAAAGTCCGGCAATTAAGTATTACATATATTGTAAATATTGTAAAAAAACTGCAAAAAACTGACGAAAATTAAATCCGAGCCAGCCGAATAACAGATAATGTATTAAATTGCTACATCTACAGATATTTTAATAGGTAAATTAATAAATGTCTTTCAAAACAAATTCAAGAAAAGTGGAAATAATGATTAATAGGAGCGTGGCTTTTAAAATAAAAACTATATAT
>JANQDE010000224.1:53679-67420 GCA_037157785.1 Cephalotes varians | reverse complement strand
TGTATATGTATATATATATATACATATATATATACACACACACACACGCGCGCGCGCGCACATACACACACAAAAAGCTGAAACACTTATATATTCGTTTCAAAATGAAAAAGAAAACAGTTTTTATCAAAAATTGTTTTAAACGAAATTTGTATAATCTGAAAGAGAAAAAATAATGATAAAAATCTATTTTCAAAAAAAATTTGATTTTTCAAAATCATATAAAAATCATCCCTATTTTTTTTTAAATAAAATTTCATGATTTTTTTTTTACATAATATGATACTTTTAGCTATTCTGCATATACAACTATTAAAATTATCAACAAATTAATAATTTATGAGAAATATTTTACATGTTATTCCAGCATTTTTTGACTTAATTGATTTGACTTAATTGACTTGATTTAAAATATAAAATATCTTGTAAACTATTATATAAATATATAATTTCTCATTTTTTTCGTTCATAAGCTTAAATGGAGTATTCTATAGTTTGTGTAATTTAAACGGGTAAAAGGATTTTCAATCCTGTAAAACCAATTCAAAAAAATTCGTACCTGTAATGTTAATAATTTCATCACTCCAACATCACCGTAAGGTATAATTATCAAAAATGTGAATAGTTCACGAGATATTTTATGTCAAAAAGTGCTGGAATAAAATGTAAACTATTCATTTGCTGATAATTTTAATACTTTTATATACAGAATATATGACTAAATAATCTAAATATAATAACTAAATAATAATTAAAAGAATTATATTATGTAAAAAAAATTATATTCCAAAATTTAAAAAAAAATAGCGATAACCTCCATGTAATTTTAAAAAATCAGGCTTTTTGAAAATTGATTTTATTTATCCTCCTTCAGGATCACATACAATTTTCGTTTAAAACATTTTTGATCATTAAAATAATTTTCCTTCATTTTAAAAGAAGTGTATGGATGATCTAGAACATCTTTCTATATACATATATACATATATATATTTTTTTTTTTAAACCTTGCACTACCGCATTCGTCTCTTAACACTTTCTTACAGATATTCCACTAGTGTATTCGGACGAAGGTCAGCTAGAAATCATAAAAATTCCATCCCTACTTGAAGACATTCACTTTGTGGTTTATTCTTGTTAGTAAGTCCCTGACTTTTTCTGATTTTCATGGCTTTTCTTGATCATTTTTTAATTCTCTGACTTTTCTTGGTTTTCAAAATTTTCCAAACCTGTAGTAACCTGTAGTAACCCTGAGTTTATGTGTAATATAAAATCACGCAACTCTCACTCACCAATTCTTACCCTCCAAGAGCAGGAACTCCGCCAGTAGGAGTAAAGTACCGGCTGTCAAAAAAAAAAAAAAAAGAAGTTATGACTATAATAAATCTCAATTGCGCAAGCTGATCTGGAAATATAAACTATTCAGTATAATCGAAGCCGGTAAAACCAGATTCATGCGCTAAAATAAATTATGACAACAGATGTAAACAGGAAGGAGTCACGAGTGTTGAAATGCGCATTCATTAAAACATGCTGATTGCTATAACCATTGATATAATGATAATGATCAATTCATTTGGCAAACATTCGATCTATTTCATTGGATATAGGAATAAGTTTCCACCCTTTCTTAAGTCAAATTTCTATATATTTTACATTTTAAAAATTATCGTGATATTATTTGATAGAGCAAAGTTTCAGCTTTAAAAATCTGTTTTACAAATTATACGTACGATGATTTTTAACGGAGTTATGAGCATTCAAAATAAAAATCTTCCTTTTATTTAACCTACGATAACTCTGTAACAAAAAATCGTAGGACCATTTGTAAAAAAACGATTTTGTAGGGAGTAAGTGTTCACGATAGCTATTCGAAAATTTTTTCAAACTTACAAAAATGAAGTTTACAATAATGAAGTAAAACTTCCCGCAAATGGCGTTTATCCGGTACAAAATTCGACATATTCAATGCGAATAATAAAAATAATAGTTGTTTACTTCAAATGACATGTACTACATTTTAAAGCTTGAACACATCTTTTAAATACATGGCATACATTGGCATTTTATCAAACACACAAGCAGTGCTACTAACGATATTTCTCTGCAATGGCGGAAACTTATTTCCGCATCCAATAGATAAGTATTCAAAGGATAAATTGCTAGGTGATTTACGGAATTTGGTTTTGCATTAAAAAATTCTCTCTTTCTCTCTCTTTCTCTCTCTCAGAAACAAATTTTCTTTTAAAAGTAAATTTTAAACATGCAATATGTTAAAAATTCTAAAACTAGTGTTCAAAAAAGTTTGGAAAAACTTTCAAAGCTTTTCATAAAATCAATGCAATTTTCATAAATTTTTAAATGCAATTTTTATAAATAGCGAAAATCTCAAAAAGAAAGTTTTAAGAACTCATTTCGTACAATTGTGTGATAAGCTCCGATCTACAATAGGCGGAGTAAGCCTTAAGAAATTGACCACACTCGAATTTGAAAGAAACAATCGACTATAATTGGTCAGTTTCTTACGGCTTACTACACCTGTTGACCGAAGTTGAAAAGAAAATACAAAAGTATTAGATTCATAACTCTGCAGATAATACATATAAATGTTTTAACTTTTGGATTTTCAGCTTAATAATTTTCGCAAATTCCATTCGCTTACTCACAGGCTGAATTTTCGAACGGAATAATTCTGCGCGCGACTATTTGGATATATAACGCATTATACACTGATTGCATTCCTTTTGGGCACTCACACGGTATGAACGGTATGAAAATTATCTTTTTTAACATTTGATAAATAAGGATGAAATAATTCTAAAGCGCTGTAAGCGCCAATAAGCGCCAAATGAAACACAGCTGTTAATATTTGTGATATTTTCGTTATCAAATATATTTCTTGGCCACGAAAAATTTCATCGGCACGAATACCTTGAACGAGGACCGAAATCAGCCGCAAAATACATGGCGTTCGATTTCCCGTATCTCGCGATAGTCGTGACGTGCGTCCGTTGTCGCGAGTAAACAGAAGGTTCGTTTTCGCGCGACTGCGGCTTCCGGGATCTCGATGGCGATTGTACATTAGCCAAAATTCGCCGGCCAAAATTCATCGTTTCCAAACGTTGCGACGAAATAACACATGACTACCGACACAGATCGGCCAATTCCAGTGTTCTCCTTATTTTTCTTTTTTCTCTCTCTTTCTCGGCATTTATCTATCTGCATAAGAGAAGGTTAATCGCGCAAGTACTCACCTTACCCATCACGGACATCGTCGGCCTCTCGCGGACAGCGCTCACCTTTGCCCAACTCGATTATCAGGCTGCTGGCCGGCGACTCCTATGTTATGTTATCAAGTCCGTCAGAACAGAAGTAATTCAGAATCGGAGTGAACGCGCGAAATCGTAACTTCTCCCCCTTTTTATTATTAGATTGCCAACTGTTTCGTCTTCGCACTCCGCTGATGATCAGCAGAGTTCTTGACGATAGATGCATTCAGAAGCACAACCGCTCACTTAAGCCGATGGCACATACGTAAAGCCCATGGCACATACAAAAACGTAAAGGCCGAAGCACAGACTCTTGCATAGCGCATAAGACATAAGGCATAAGAAAATCAACCAATCAGAATTCTTTATTTCACGGAAAAGAAGGAAATAAAGAATTTTGATTGGTTAATTTTCCTATGTCTTATTGGCTCTGGCAGACAGGACGAGGCAAAGCGGCAACGCGGTGGCCAATCACCATCTTGCTTTCTAATGGCTCCAACACGGATTGGCCACCGCGTTGCCGCGTTGCCGCTTTGCCGCTTTGCCGCGTCCTGTCTGCCAGAGCCATTGGGTGAATTCGTTTATGCAGTCACTACTGCAGAAGGTATCATTTTATCTTTGTTTATGTCCAATGAACAATGAAGATAAAATGATACCTTCTGCAGCAGTGACTGCATAAACCACTGAAATATAATAATACTGGAACGAGCGCGACCCTATGAATAAGTGCGATCCGAGAGAGAGCGTCCAAGGTGGTATCTTTAGCCTTCTCTAAGCTATACTACGCATGTGTGGTAAATGATAGTGGGGATCGTATAGTCTCGTTTTATAAAAGACGTGTATCCAATAAACGTTACAAAGAAACTTTTGGCCAGATTGATCTTTGAAAAATTTATCATGTACTCATTTTGTATATTTGATTGTATTTTTTCAATTTTTATTGTAATGTGAGTTTTAAGAAAATATAACCTTCAAAAATTTAAACAATCGCATTTATCTGTAAAGACTACGGAATTCATTTTCTGATATATTAAATGAATCTGAGGTATCTCGTAATCTCCTTCGAATTCTCAACAATGAATTTTCTCGATATTGCATTAATATCATGATCATTAAATTATTCATGATATACGAAAACAGTCGATAGGAAGTTAGAGAATCCCGCAACTGAGCAGAGAGGCTATTACGATTTTTGGATTGAGTGAAAATGACAGAAGTGAGCAACTCATCCAATTACAATTAATCTCACCTCGTGAAAGAACGAAATTACTCATGTGAGCGGGCTCGACACGAAATTTCATGTGAAAAAATGATTAAACAGCAGTGACGAAGAGAAACGACTGTTTTCGTATATCATGAATAATTTAATGATCATGATATTAATGCAATATCGAGAAAATTCATTGTTGAGAATTCGAAGGAGATTACGAGATACCTCAGATTCATTTAATATATCAGAAAATGAATTCCGTAGTCTTTACAGATAAATGCGATTGTTTAAATTTTTGAAGGTTATATTTTCTTAAAACTCACATTACAATAAAAATTGAAAAAATACAATCRAATATACAAAATGAGTACATGATAAATTTTTCAAAGATCCAGAGAAGCTATGCGAGCTCTTATTGAAGAGGTCAGACCTCTTTTCTGTTTTTCCGTAACGTTCATTTTAATTTTCTGTATTCTTTTTCTATTAACAAATTTTAAAGCACTTTTAACAGCTTTTCTTTTACGTTTCTGGCAGATCTTTTTCATGAAAATGTGAAATTACTATACTGGAAGTACCTAGTTATCTCACATTTTCACTCAACAGTTCCGTAATTGGGTGACCAAAGTCACGTGACATGATATTGTGACAAGTGAGTAAATTCATCCAAAAACCGTAATAGGGTGAAATCGTTTATGCAGTCACTGCTGCAGAGAGTATTATTTTATCTTCATTGTTCATTGGACGTAAACAAAGATAAAATGACACTTTCTGCAGCAGTGACTGCATAAACAAATTCACCCATTGGCTTTCAGGACTTCCGAGATGACTGCGCAGATAGGATATATCCCTGCCACTGAAATATAATAATACTGGAACGTGCGCGGGCGCTAGTGTCGTGAAATGACAAAGAGGGTCTTAAGTGGTATCTTTGTCCCTTTTTAGTACAATCTGGCCAAAAGTTTCTTTGTAACGTTTATTGGATACACGTAAGGCTGGATCCTCATGCAGACACCAGCGCTTTGACACCGAGCGCTGATTGGGTAAAGTGTTGTTTTTACTAGAAACTTTCTAGAAAATTTTTACTAATACAACACTTTACCCAATCAGCGCTCGGTGTCAAAGCGCCGGTGTCTGCATGAGAATCCAGCCTAAACATCTTTTATAAACGAGACTGTACGATCTCCACTATCGTTTACCACATGCGTAGTACAGTTTAGAGAAGGCTAAAGATACCACCTTGGATGCTCTCTCTCGGATCACACTTATTCATAGGGTCGCGCTCGTTCCAGTATTATTATATTTCAGTGCGTTTACCACACATGCGTAGTATAGCTTAGAGAAGGCTAAAGATACCACCTTGGATGCTCTCTCTCGGATCACACTTATTCATAGGGTCGCGCTCGTTCCAGTATTATTATATTTCAGTGATCCCTGCGTAAACGAACGACAAACTGCGCTGCAGTCGCTTTCGCAGATGACATAAGCGAACGACATCTGCAGCAGTGACTGCATAAACGAACGCACCCTATGTATCGGAATGCTCCTGAACCCTTGGTATGAACTTCTCTGTTCTCTGATTCAGTTCTAGTGCAGTTCTCGAGTACGGAAAAAGAACAAACCTCTTGACGCGCATGCGCGAGAAAGGAAGCCCCCAATCGAAACAGTGCTATGCCATGGACCCCCGGTATTATTATATTTCAGTAGCCGCAATTTGCATTTGCATTACAGTATATACATTACAGTATATGCATACAGTATATGCATTATAGTATATACGTCGATTGAGAAAAACGATTGAGAAGCTTTGGATGTAAAATATTTCAAGTGATCGAATTAAGTTTTTCGAGACAATCTTTTGTTCTAGGGCAGTAAAAACTTTATGAAGTAATAAAACATATCGAGATTCAGTCTGGCTCAGTGAAATCGCAGCAACGAATGTAACTTTTTAAATCTTATTTGTGTGCAAGATTTTAACAGATCGCGATTGGCGGAATGGCAGTTGGCTCAACGAAGGTAGTCCAGGTGACGAACATTGCACCCCAGGCTACTAAAGATCAAATGCAAACGCTCTTTGGGTATCTCGGCAAAATAGAGGACATTAGGTTATATCCAACAATCAGGGATGTTGCCGTGCCTGTGCAATCGCGCATATGCTACATCAAGTTCCATGATCAGGGCTGTGTCGCTGTAGCACAGCATATGACCAATACCGTCTTCATCGATCGTGCATTGATAGTGATCCCATATCAAAACGGAGATATTCCAGACGAACAGCGTGCCTTGGAGCTGACCAACAATGGCACAGTTGTACCAGGTAGGAATGATTTAGACTCGGTCTACAAAGCACAAGATTAATGGCTCATAGAAAAACTTAAGCAGTAAACAAGTCATTTTGATCAATTAAAATAATGAACATAAAGCAATAATATAAACAGTAGTAAAAAAATATTGATTTGCTTATTGCATATATTTTTCCACTAGCTTAAGTCTTTTAGCCTTATGCTCTAAGCTCTAACTGTAGTGTTTTTTTCTTGCAAAAAGTGTTTCTGACATTGCTTTAAGCTATAGTTCCTAATTTCTAAGCCTTAAGTGAGCTGACCAGATCTCAATTTTAAAATTTGAAGCGTAGAACAAAAATTTTTCTGTTATAAGTTTGATAGATAAATAATTTTTGATGTAAAAAGAATTGAATATGTCGAGAAAATAGACAAATATCTATTTAACTTTAACATATTTGTATCAAATTACTGACATATATACTTTTTAATAGTTAGTCTAATAAAATATTGAAATTAAAAATTTAAAAATTGGTATGAAATACATCAAAACACATGTGTACATCATGTATTGAAATTCAAAGAGAAAATAAATAGATAAATAGACAATTCTAAATAAATGGATACACAATTCTTATTTATAAATAAGATATAAGTTTATAAATGAAAAATTATTTAAATACTTTTAGACTTTTATTCTTTTTAATATTTAATTTAATTCATATTGTTTTTAATATGTCATACACAGAATACACATACAACAAAATAAATTATATTAATCAAATAATTTTTTTTTATTATAAAATGCATGTTGTAATTTGATATAAATGCATTAAAGTTAAATAGATATTTGACATATTTTAGTTCTATTTTCTCAATATTCATATTCAATTCTTTTCATGTCAAAAATAGTTTATTTACAAAATTTTGACAGAAAAACGATTTTAACAGAAAAACATTTACCATAGGAAGCAAATGAACATGATTATAAATTGATTTTGACTATTGACAAATGTCATAGTATTTTGCTATTGAACAGATATTTTATAATGCATTCTGATATTAATTATGGGTACATAATATATAAATAGGTTCTATATAGAAATATAAATAATTTCTTAATAAAACATATTGCATATTTGTATGATTATCTCAACGTTGTTAAGAGTAGCATCCTTTATTAGCATCTTTACTTGCCACATCATCGTTTTTGAATGAAATATTAGTTTTGTGATTCGTAAGCTTTAATCGCTATTAATTTAAAAACTATTAGCCTCAACATTTTTATATTAGGATTTTAAACTCTAAATTATTTTAAAAATACATTCTTAAGAGGAAATTCAATAGTGATGAGATCCTATATTAACAATATTAACATCCTACAAACTACAAACAGATTTGAGAATAAATATATCATTAAATGTCTAATGTGTTATACTGTTTTAAATTTGTTTATGTTATCATGCTGAGATATACAGAATTTTAAAAAAGATAGCATTCTTGCTACTAATTTCTAAATTGTTTTATTTATTTTTAGCATTGAGATTTGATTAGCATTTAGATTTGATCTTTAAATTCTTTCAGGCCTCTATCCATCAGAACCAAAGTTGCCACCAAACGTTGTGAACGCCATTGAGGGTATCCCTCCAAATCATGTGATTACCACTATGGATCCCAAGCTAGAGGCGAATGGCTTACCGTCCTATCCGCACCTGCCAGGTCATCTGGACAGCAGACGTATCGAAGAGATCCGTCGGACACTCGTAGTGGCGAATTTGGATATGTCGGTGAGCCCTGAACAACTGCTGGACTTCTTTAGCAACAACAACGTGGAGATCAAGTACCTGCGTATGTGCAGTAGGGACTCGGACACTGAGCATTATGCATTAGTAGAGCTGTCGGAACAGGCCGCTGTGGTCGCAGCATTGCTGCTAAATGGAAAACAGCTGGCAGAACGATCGATCAAGCTATACCACTCGACGCAAGCAATCGCCAAACCGGAGGCAAAGAGCAACGAGGCTGCGCAAAAAGAGATTGAAGAAGCGATGTCGCGGGTGAAGGAAGCACACAATCTGATCTCTGCGGCAATCGATCCAATGATTGGCATGCTTTCTAAGGATAAGCGAAGTAGAAGCGGCTCACGCAGCCGTAAGTCTCGTTCGCGATCCCGCGGGCGTAGTCGACGTTCAAGATCGCGTAAGCGCTCGCGATCGCGCCACCGACGCTCGCGCTCCCGTCATCGACGTCGATCACGCTCGCGCTCCAAACGATCTCGATCAAAGGATCGCAGACGCAATTCGCCATCGAGACGACGCAGCAGTTCGCGCAGTCGTCATCGCTCACGCAGCAGATCAAGGAGGTCGAGGTATAACTGAACAAGCTTTTGCCTCAAAGTTATATTGTACTCAGATAAAAATTTTGCTTATATTTGACTAAAAAATTCTAGTAAAATATGAAATATATTAACAATATTAACATCCTACAAACTACAAACAGATTTGAGAATAAATATATCATTAAATGTATAATGTGTTATACTGTTTTAAATTTGTTTATGTTATCATATACATGTTATATATTTTAGAAAAATGATTCAGTATTAAGAAAAAAGAATTTGAATGAAAAATATAAATGAAGACATATATAAAGAGATTATTATATTTATATATTATATATTTATATATATATATTAAATTTTTTTATTTCGTCGAAGGTCACGTCGATCACCGTCCAGATCGAAAGAACGGAAAAAGAGATCTCCGCGTCGTCGTAGTCGTTCACGTTCACGAAGCAAGGGTTCTACATCCAGGTCTAGACGTTCACGTTCCAAATCTAAGTCTAGATCATCCAAGTCCAAGTATTCCTTAGACAAGACCAAGGATAAAGATCGGGAGAGGCGCAGCAAAGACAAAACGGACAACGGTAAAAGGAGCGATAGTGATCGAGAGAGGCCCGAGAAGGAAAGCAGTAGAAGCGAAAAGAAATCTAGCAAAGAGAAGCGATCTAGCGACAAGTCGGAGTCCAAACAATCGGATGACAAGAGTAGATTGGAGAACAACGACAGCAAGGAGAAAACGATGGAGTCGGAAAGCTAAACGAGGACTCTGTTCATAACTTACACAGTTTTCCAGCATTTCGAAATTCAACAAGCTACCTGTCTTTATCGTTATGTATTAGTACAGTAACAAATACATATGGATATATGGCATTTATATCGAGCTTCTTTCGAAATGGCAATTCGTACGTGTTGATAACTGAAATTCGTTCTAGATGTCAGTTGACATCAGGGACGGATCTTCATTTTCTTCTTTTTTGGAATCGGTGGTGGCTTAATCTTTTCCTCCTCCTCTTCCTCCTTTTTATTGCACATTTCTATTTTAAATGTGTCCTTAGACGATCTATAAAAAACAATGCAAACGATATATCGTTCAAAACAGTTTTGGCCAAGAGCGTCTTTAATTATTAGTTATATTAAGCTAGACAGTTTGCGAGATAAAAATAATAATGCTTTAAATACTTTACTAAAAATTGTGTTTTAATAATTATTATAAACGACTATAGAAGTTTAGTGTGCCTGTTAACTTAAATACTAAGTGTATGATCTGATTCACTACAATAACTACAATTAAAAGTGCTTTTGTCCAGAATTGTATAAAAATCGATAAGCAATAAAACGGATAACATAAATGCAAATTACGAAAAAATGTATTTTTTTGAAGTAATCTGTGAATTATTATAAGTTTTTTGAAGCAAGCAAGTATACCCTGCAATATCCTGGTTTTCATAGATAGCCACATCGTCGTAAATTTCCATCTTCATAGGAACTGGCGCGCGAAAGAGCGATTTTTGCACATTTTTTATGGTTGATCTTCTTTTTAAAATCATCTGCAATCATTATATTTTTTATTAATCTGTCAGTCTTTTTTTGCAAGATCTTTTAAATTTAGAAACATTCTTTTTTTAACAATATCCCTTACCATGCCTGTGTTTCTGTTTTGTGAAGAGGACGAAATCATTTCCATTGAGTCATTCATATGTACTTTTTTACGCAGCATGTCGTCCACTTGACAGCTTCCTGTCGATTAAAATGAATGTTAAGAATAATAGAAGTAAAACGCGCTTTTGAAATGTTCCTGTAGAAACTATTAAGATATAATTGCTTACGCATTACATATTCGTCATATTCACCGAGAGGATCTATTTGCAAAAACGTAGACAGCGTATTAGGATAACGTAAGTCCATAAATATCATTATAATTGCCAAAAGAATGCAAAACAGTCCTGAAAAAAAAAAAGGAATATCAATGTACAAAATACACATCAAATTAATTAAAGAAATGCTAAATACAAGGCTAAATCTTGGCGTATAATAATATTTTTATGTGAATTTTAAATACATTTTCTAGTTCTTCAAACTGCGCATCAAAAACAGTCCTAAAGCCATTGGGTGAATTCGTTTATGCAGTCACTGCTGCAGAAGATATCATTTTATCTTTGTTTACGTCCAATGAACAATGAAGATAAAGGGTGAATTCGTTTATGCAGTTACTGCTGCAGAGGGTATCATTTTATCTTTGTTTATGTCCAATGAAGAAATGATCTTTGTTTATGATCTTTGTTTATGTCCAATGAACAATGAAGATAAAATGATACTCTCTGCAGCAGTGACTGCATAAACGAATTCACCCATTGGCTGCGTTTAGCAGAGAAAGTAGCTTAGTAAGCGCTTTACGCTGATTGGATTATATTTTGAGATCTATAGGAATAGTCCTATCTCAATTTAGATCTAAAAGTATAATCCAATCAACGCAAAGCGCTTACTAAGCTGCTTTCTCTGCTGAACGCAGCCATTGGGTGCATTCAGCGGATTCAACAGTTGAGTAAGCATTCGCTGCTATTGGTATATTCTTCTAGATTTATCGTGGATCTAAAAGTTTATTCCAATCACAGGTAATAATCATTAAGTGCTCACTCAACTGTTGAATCCGCTGAATGCACCCATTGGCTGCGTTCAGCAGAGAAAGCAGCTTAGTAAGCGCTTTATGCTGATTGGGTTATATTTTTAGATCTAGAGGAACAATCCTATCTCAATTTAGATCTAAAAATATAATTCATTCTCTACTGAACGCAGCCATTCTTTTTTTAATTCAATCACTGAGACATGTGATAATGGCTACGTTTACACCACGCGATCTGACCCGTTACCTATACTCTGAACTAATGTAGGTCAGTAATGAAACAATGGCTGCGTTCAGCAGAAAAAGCAGTTTAGCGCTTTGTGCTGATTGGATTATACTTTTAGATCTAGAAAAATAGTCCTATCTCAATTTAGATCTAAATGTCAATTTCAAATTCAAATTCACAATTCCGGTTTCCTTGTAAAAACGTATTCCTGACTAAATTTTGAATCGATTTTTCCTTTGGCAAAACTTTATCCAAAACTTAGTTTTTAAATTATAAAAGGAAATAATTAGCTTATTACGGACTGATTACAGATGGTAGGCAAGGATGGCGCAATCCATCGCTTGATGCGAGTCGTTATGCGGGGCGCTTACTGCGATCAGCTGGTTGCAATACGCAATGTGTTGCAAGCAATTGACGAACATAAAAACACATCGCGTTCACACACACACACACACACACACATACACACTCTCTCTTTCTCTCTCTCTCTCTCTCTCTCTCTCTCTCTCTCTCTCTCTCAGTTACTATTATCTTCTAGAGATTCAATGTCTTCATACCCGAGCAGCACAAATTAGTTGGGCAACGGTTAACCAACGGTTGACCAACGTTGGACAACGATTGGCCAACTAATTTGTGCTGCTCGGGTACTGATGTTGTCTGAATAAGATGATTAATTTCTTGACCGTGGTGGCTAGAAGGCACACGTTCTCAACTAATTCACATTGAGTAAAAGCTCAAATTTTTTATATCTTTTTTTATAACTTGTATCGACACGTTCACAAATTTACCCACGCACTTGATTTACGCACGTAATTGCTTATCAGTTTATTTTTCGGCGACTTAGAATTACTCAAATAACAAAACACATTACGCACAATCACAATAATCAACACAGTAATCACAGAAATAATCCTTTTTTAATAAATTTCATCGCGTGTGTATCGATAAAATTCACGGATCACCCATGCACGGGATCAATAAAAAGGAAATTCTTTATTAACAAATGTATTCACTGTTAATCACAATCGATTAATAACCGATTAATCTTTAATCCAAATCACTCGAAGAAAGAAATAATTCTTTAATGTGATTGGTTCTTACTTTTAGATCTTTGCTGAATCTAAGTGTAGAAACCAATCGTAATAAAGAATCACTAAGCGCTCACTGATCTGCTTTGTCTGCTGAAAGCAATGCTTCCAAGTGTCCGATTAACCAATCAAATGCTTCGAAATATAGCGCTGAGTGGACTGTATGCACATACCCATAATCAATAAAGTCAGCCGATTGCTTGCCGCGAGYAAATTTAATGCATTGCGTATTTATAAACGAGYAAATTTAATGTMTTGTGTGTTTACAAACGTGTTTCTTTCTTCGAGTGATTTGGATTAAAGATTAATCGGTTATTAATCGGTTGTGATTAACAATGAATACATTTGTTAATAAAGAATTTCCATTTTATCGATTGCGTGCGTGGATAAATCCGTGAATTTTATCGATACACACGCGATGAAATTTATTAAAAAAGGATTACTTCTGTGATTACTGTGTTGATTATTATGATTGTGAGTAATGTGTTTCGTTATTTGCGTAATTCTCAGTCGCCGAAAAAAAAAACTGATAAGCAATTACCGATTCGTGCGTAAATCAAGTGCGTGAGTAAATTCGTGAACGTGTCGGTACAATTTATAAAAGATATAAAAAGTTTGAGCTTATACTCAATGTAAATTAGTTGAGAACGTGTGATCCTTCTGTGAGCCACCACGATCAAGAAATTAATCATCTTATTCAGACAACATCAGTAC
>JANQDE010000224.1:0-47803 GCA_037157785.1 Cephalotes varians | reverse complement strand
TGTGTGTGTGTGTAGAGTGAGCCAGTAAAGTATGACAAACGTATATTTCAGAAACAAAGTATACAGAACAATGTTTCATACAAAAGTTGTTTGATTTCGAGGAATGCATAAGATGGTATCATCCCGAGCAGCACATATTAGTTGACGGTTGGTTTTAAATTGGAAGCATCGGCAGTTAGGAAAACAATGTTGGATCGACATTATCAGAATTGCTACGATCCGATGAATCGTTAGACAGGCTATTTATTTATTTATTTTATAAGAATTAAAGGGATTGCTGTGCTTCCTTGTATATTTTAAACTATTTTAAAATAACCAGCAGTATTTTTAACTATTTAAGTGTATACATTATTAATCGATTAATGACATAATACTAATCATTTGTTGAACGATGTTTARCCGAAGTTGGACCAATCAATAATTTTTTTCAAAATAATATTAAATAAGATCTCACCCGAGCAGCACAAATTAGTTGGCCAACCGTTGTCCAACGTTGGCCAACCGTTGGTCAACCGTTGGTTAACCGTTGCCCAACTAATTTGTGCTGCTCGGGCATTATCGTAATAAGGGTACAGTATCAAAAGAAAAATCATTTAAGAAATTTCATTAATACGTTATTTTTCAATTTATTGTAGCAATTATTTTTTATTTCAAAGTGAATAAAAATGAACAATGAAAAGCCTCTAGGCTTCTATAATTGATGGTGTCCAATCGAGACATGGTCAATCGGGATACTCCCAAATTAATATTAGCTAAAAATTATACATGTATTATAAAATTCTACGCACAATGGAAAAAATATTAGGAACGTGAATAAATATTAAATATTTATACCTTGTCTATTACAAACTCATTTAGAATCACAGGAACTAATAATTGACGCTTCTGATTTACTGTTGCGTCAACCGTTTCCACGATTCTAAATAAGTTTGCAATCGTATTATGAATATAATATTTATTTCTGTTCCTAATATTTCCTGCATTATGCGCAAGGCCGGACAATCAATGTTAGTTCATTATCACTTGGCAACATTGGACCAGAATTTAGACAGTCAACATATGCCCGATATTGGATCAATATTTTTATGCGATTGGATCATTTTTCAGTTGTTGGTATAATGTTGGCTAAATGTAAAATCCAACATTTCATCAACCATTGGCCATCGGTAAACCCACGAAGTCAGAGTAAGGAGACTTATGTACGTAGACTAAAAGTGATCGCAAAAAATGTTCCGTGTAAGAGGAGGTTTGCCGAGTGGAATAACTTGCAACATTTCGTCACCATTTTTAAATTGTTGACAGATAATTAGAAAAGGTTATAAAAGTTAGAAATCTTAAAAGAGCATGGAATGTGAGTGTGAAATTGAAATAAATAATATAAATACAACATTGTTCATCTTTAATATAATTCCAACATGATTTCTTAAAACCAACATAAATACTTACAGTACGAGGTGTGAACAAACTTTTCTTTTCTAATCTTTTTTTTACCTCCTCTTGAATTATATCTTTTGATGCAAGGCCATTATTTCAGAATTTATTGTTCCTATAATATTATAATAGAAATTAAGAATATTAAAATTGAAATGCGTGTAAATTATTTTATAAATAAAAAAATATTAATATATCGCTAAAAAATTATTTATATTAATATTTCAACATTTAAAAAATATACTTATTCTGAGTATTAACAGATATAAAAGATATTGCTCATAGCTAAACATTAATATTAATATTATATATACATGGTGAGTCATCTTAATCGATCCACCTAAATATCTCTGTAGGTTGGACAAAAATTGTTGAGGACAATGGGAGCCATCCACCTGTACTACTGACCTTGACCTTCAGATAGATAGATTTTCAAGGTCATTTAAAGGTCAAATTAATTTTTTTGAATAGAAACCTCTATTTTTTACACCGGATTTGGAAAGAATGGGAAATTTTATGTTCGAGATGATATAACGTTACCTGAAGATCAAGATCAGTAGTACAAGTGGATGGCCCCCATTGTCCTCGACAATTTTTGTCCGAACCATGTTTCTGTAGGTGGTTTACCTACAGAGATATTTAGGTGGATCTATTAGAATGGCCCACCGTGTATATGTAAACAATTCAGGTTAATAAAAATTAAAAGTTTATATACTATAACAAATTCTAATTTTTTATAAAGACCTGTGAAATCGTATTATTACAAATAAAATTTAATTACAAACTTGCACACTTGCACTTATTAACTATTAAATTATACTTACGTATATTGCATATACAGGGTGGGCCATTTTAATCCATCCACGCAAATAACTCCGAAGGTATAGGTGATAGCGAAAAATAACTCGTACAAAAGTTGTAAGGTTCAAAGGGAGGCAACCGTTGATGACCTTGAAGTCGATTTTCAAAGTCATTTTAAGATTAACAAGTATTTTTTCAATGGAAACCCGTATCTTTGATCCCGGATTTGGAAAGAGCACAAAATTTTGGGTAAAAAATATGTACCATGTTAGGGCCTAAAAGTGGACCATAGGGGACTTTTAGACGAAAACAAGTGATTTCATTTCAGCCCTACTTTTAGCATTACCCAGGAACAACGACGTGGACGTAGTAGTTTTCTGTCCCCTTTGGGGTGCTTGATTAACGTGAGTCCTCTTGCCTCTCACGATTCGAGGTGCTTGATTAACGTGAGTCCTCTTGCCTCTCACGATTCAAGGTGCTTGATTAACGTGAGTCCCCTTGCCTCTCACAGACGGGGTGTTTCCCTTTGGGATGCTTGATTAACGTGAGTCCCTTTGCCTCTCACGGACGGGGTGTTTCCCTTTGGGGTGCTTGATTAACGTGAGTCCCCTTGCCTCTCACAGACGGGGTGTTTCCCTTTGGGATGCTTGATTAACGTGAGTCCCTTTGCCTCTCACGGACGGGGTGTTTCCCTTTGGGGTGCTTGATTAACGTGAGTCCCCTTGCCTCTYACGGACGAGGTGTTTGTTCAATGAAAACCTGCTTTCGGACCAAATCTATAAATTTTGTTCAAAAACGTTACCATTAACCTCAATACATGATTGAATCCTTTTTCGAAAATTGCGAACAGTTTTCAATAACATAGCCCGTGGTATGTTACTACATGCAATCCGAATTCGTTCAATCATATCTGCTCTTGTTGTTGGTTCTTATTCATAAACAACATTTTTCAAATAACCTCAAAGAAAAAAATCAAGTGGAGTCAAATCAAGCGATCGTGGGGGCCAATGAACTGGTCCATTCCATCCAATTCATCTTGCATTAAATCTGTTGTTCAGAAACGTAGTTACAATTCGTGCGCGATGAGCACCTGCCCCATCCAGCTGTACCCATATGTCTAAGCTTGTCCGAAGGTCAATATCATCGAGCAGGTCAGGTAGTTCATCGCGCAACAACTGTAAAATGTTTTCACCATTCACAGTATCCTCGAAAAAATAAGGACCGATGAGATAACCGTTGACAATTCCGCACCATACATTCACACTCCAACGATGCTGATTATCTATTTGTCTATACCAATGAGGATCACATCTGACCAGTAATGACAATTATGCCTATTCAGTTCTCCATTGTTTTTGAATGTCGCTCCATTTTTTTATAATGTTATGCTTTCAGACGTCGTTGTTCCTGGGTAATGCTAAAAGTAGTGCTAAAATGAAATCACTTGTTTTCGTCTAGAAGTCCCCTATGGTCCACTTTTAGGTTTATGGTCCCTAACATGGTACATATTTTTTACGCAAAATTTTGTGCTCTTTCCAAATCCGGGATCAAAGATACGGGTTTCCATTGAAAAAATACTTGTTAATCTTAAAATGACTTTGAAAATCGACTTCAAGGTCATCAACGGTTGCCTCCCTTTGAACCCTACAACTTTTGTACGAGTTATTTTTCGCTATCACCTATACCTTCGGAATTATTTGCGTGGATGGATTAAAATAGCCCACCCTGTATATCGCACGTGTATATCGTATATCTGCGTTCCGATATTTATTGCCAGTACTGCAAATCTATAGTATACATGACGTGCACTGTAGATTTTCAGTACTGACAGTGAATATCAGAATGCAGCCCTAAGATGACGACGAAATGTAACAAGTTGTTCTATTCAGCAAATCTCCTCCTAGATGGAACATTTTTACTACTCAACTTTTGTCTCACTACACTATATAGTTAAGTCTCCTTATTCTTACTTCATGGGTAAACCAGCGTGACGTCGCCAATATCGGTTCATTGTCACTTCAAAACGTCGGGCCGATATAAGACCATTGGGTAATCGACCCAAGATCAATGTTTTTGTGTTACTCGGGATTGCTTTAACCTTGGATAGTCGTTTGAAGATTACATGAGTCATCTTCAATTATTTAAATGGGAACTTAAATTTCGCATTACGGATTTAGTATATACATATATATATATACATATATATATATATATATATATATATATATATATATATATATAGGATACCCTGTATATACCGGGTGTTTCAGACCACCCGTCCCACCCTTTTAAAACGTAGGGATGTGCTTGTACAAAAAAATGGCTCAGACGAAATTTGCATGATTTCGAAGGATCTATCTGATGATGATCTTGAATTCGACCTTGAGATCGACCTTGCGCATAAAAGTCAAAGTAACATTTTTAAAATGTAAAAACGAAATAATCGGTGCCGCCTGTATTAGCGTTACCCAAGGTGTACCACGTGGAGGTCACAAGGTCGGACTTACACCTTATCGGGGTGCTTTCATAAGATGGTTCCCCTTGCCGTCACCTTTGTCGGGGTGCTTTTTTAAGGTGGTTCCCCTTGCCGTCACCTTTGTGCATACGCATGTTGTTCAGTCTCGATGTTCGAAATGTCCACCACGTGCATTTATACAGGCTGTTACCCTACTTTGGAAATCATCCGTCGCCCGACGAATTTCGTCAGTATCTAGAGACTGAATGGCTTGTCGAATTCTGTTTTTCATATCTTCTGCAGTCGTAGGTCGTTCGCGATATACAAGGTCTTTTATTCGTCTCCACAAATAATAATCTAAAATTGTAAGGTCCAGTGATCGTGGTGGCCAATTATGTGGACCATGTTTACCTATCCATCGGCCGCGAAATATGCGGTTCAGTTGATGACGAGCAATGACAGACGTGTGGGCGGGACATCCATCCTGTTGAAACCACATATTTAGACGTAATTGGAGTGGAATATCTTCAAGTAAACGTGGAAGTTCGTTTTCGAGTAAATCRKCGTATAAAAAACGGTTTACAYTCTCTTGAAAGAAAAATGGTCCCACGATATGCGTATCAACAATTCCGCACCAAACATTGACTTTCCAAATACGTTGATGATCCATTTCTCGATACCAATGTGGATTCTCTTGTGTCCAATAACGAAAATTATGTGTGTTTATTTCGCCGTCACTTTTAAAGGTGCAATCATCAGAAAATAAGATACTTCTATGGAAATTGTTGAGTAATCCAATTACAGAATATCAGTCTTTGTCTATGATCGTTCAATGTCATGGCTTGGTGAAGTGACATTCCATATGGATGGAATGAATTTTCACGAAAAATTCGACTGATCGTGCTTCGACTTATTCCACTATCTCTTGCTCGKCGCTTTAAAGAATCATTCGGGGTTACAAAGGCAGATGCAATTACATCAGGTGCTCTTACTGAACGAACTGGTCGATGAATTTGCCTTCYCTTATTATGATCCGGCTGAACGATACCTTTTACAATTATTCGACGTTGTAAACGACTGAAARCTTTGCGCGAATGTGGTGTATGATCGGGATATTCATTTCGCCACATTATTTCAGCTGCTCGAAAACTTCCAGCTCTACCCAAAACTGACATCATTAACGCAGCTTCTTCGTTCGTGTAAGGCATAACTACAAATTACGCTTACGACCGGGTTGCTTATTAGAAAACGTAAATTGGTGACGAGTTGCGTAATACTAKRAATTCTAAGCAATGACTTTTAGGAATGGCATGTAAGGGTGCTTTTTCGTGAAAATTACTTTACTGCTACAATAATCAACATTAAATGAAGATTAATATTGATAAATCAAGAATAAACGGCATCATAAAGCTGTACCGAATGTTAGAGATCTCGGTAATTAGGTATCCTCAAAACTGTACGCGTAGGACTACACACTGAGAGAAATCGAATGATYACTTTTAATACCGAAATTTTAAATCTTCTACGTTAACTGTTAAATTATAAAATTAAATACAATCTTAACGTGAAAAACAGAGTCCTACAAAGTAGGGTAACAGCCTGTATAAATGCACGTGGTGGACATTTCGAACATCGAGACTGAACAACATGCGTATGCACAAAGGTGACGGCAAAGAGAACCACCTTAAAAAAGCATCCCGACAAAGGTGACGGCAAGGGGAACCACCTTATGAAAGCACCCCGACAAAGGTGACGGCAAGGGGAACCACCTTAAAAAAGCACCCCGATAAGGTGTAAGTCCGACCTTGTGACCTCCACGTGGTACACCTTGGGTAACACTAATACAGGCGGCACCGATTATTTCGTTTTTACATTTTAAAAATGTTACTTTGACTTTTATGCGCAAGGTCAATCTCAAGGTCGAATTCAAGATCATCATCAGATAGATCCCTCGAAATCATGCAAATTTCGTCTGAGCCATTTTTTTGTACAAGCACATCCCTACGTTTTAAAAGGGTGGGACGGGTGATCTGAAACACCCGGTATATATTTAAATTTAATCTTGGAACAAGATTGAACTTTTTTACGCATATTATAATAAAATATTAAATATTAAAAATTTCTTTAAAATCAATTTCTTTTATTCCCTCCTAATTTGCCTATTTTTGCAGAACAGATATTTATTCAATGTTTACAATTTTTTATATACATTATATAATTTTTTGTTTACATTATTCAATGTTTCCAATGAGTTCTTGTAGGTATATGTTATATCTCTATTTTTGATTCATTCCCTTACCTTTCAGTGTTATGTTCACCGATCTCAGTCCTATCTTGACTGCCATTTGAGCATCGATCTCCTGACTTACGCCGGCCCGATAAGGTGTTTTGCTCCTCGTACTACCATATTCCCATTCTTGACCGAAGTTTTCTACTGCAAATTAAATTTAATATACAGGCGAAAACAATATGTTTAACAACATAAAACGAATATTGAAAAAAAATTTACTTTTAAATATTTACCTATTAACAAGCATCCAATAACAATGCTAAAGCCAATCTTTATAGTCACGTAAATGCTCTATTCAAAATACAAGAATTATTTCATTAGTGAGAAGTTAGGCAAAAAATTACAGAGAGTAGAGTTTAGCATAAAATAAAAGTTGAGTTCAGAGTAAAACAAGTCAGAAATCATAATTAAAATCAGAAATCATTTAGGTACTATAAACTTTATATCTTAACTAATTAACGCCTTTTGCGGCATACATTTTCTGTAGGACAACTTTTTCGGAAGTGATACGGTTTTATAGGTTTTTGTGGTCGCTGACAACGAATCCGTTGTCAGATTTGCGAAATTCAAAATGGCGGATTCAATATGGCGGACTACTTGACAAAAATTCTAGAATTCGAGGTTTAAAAAAATATTGCCGTATTCTACATATAATTTGAAATAAAAAAGGGCAGTAGCGATTTTTCGTAAAAATGCATACTTTTCGAGAAAAAAATCATGAACACCTGAAATCGTAAAAGTTACTTCCAAAAGAACATTCGACTATCAGGCCAAAAAAATCTAGTTGATTTTGGATAAAGTACACCCACGGTAATTGATTCTGTCCCTTGGTAATTTTTTCAAACTGATATGTCACCACCTTTCTACATTAATGCTCATAGTTCATGCGCGATTAACGATACGACTAAAGCTTACGCAAGCTTACGCAAGCTTACGGCCGCGTTCGGGCAGACACTATTAGCGCTGAAAATCTACAGTACACGTCACATGCATTATAGATTTTCAGCGCTAATAGCGTCTGCTCAAACGCAGTCTACGTATCTTTAATCGCGCATGGACTATGAGCATTAATGTAGAAAGATGGTAACATGTCAGTTTGAAAAAATTATTAAGGGACAGAATCAATTACTGTGGGTGTACATACGGTGAAGAGTTTTTGAGGTCACTGATCACGAATCTGTCGTTAGATTCGCAAAATTCAAAATGGCGGATCCAATATGGCGGATCACTTGACGAAAATTTCAGAAATTGAGATTACAAAAAATACAGCCGTATTCTACGTAAAATTTGAAATAAAAAAGGTCTTTGGAGATTTTTTGTAAAAATGCCTTCTTTTCGTGTAAAAAAATCATGAATTTTGTGTGTTTTTGAATATTCATAATTTTTTTCATCGAAAACGATGCCGTTCTACGAAAAATCGCTCAATAGCTTTTTTATTCTAAATTTTACGTAAAATACAGCTGAATTTTTTTATCCTCAAATTCTGAAATTTTCGTCAACTGGTCAACCATATTGGATCTGCCATTTTAAATTTCGTAAATCTGACAATCCAAGATCTCCTTTTCTATACTTTCAAGTCAATTGCAATCGTTTTGTGGTCATAAAATCGGACATTTGGAGTACACGGCCGCCATATTGTGTCCGCCATTTTGAATTTTGAAAATCTGACAACGGATTCGTAATCAGCGATCTTGAAAACTCTTATATACCCATTTTCATGAGAAATTAGCAAATCTTTGTTCTTGTCATGAATTTAATGTAAAAAAAATCATGTTTTGTTAATTATTTAGTAACAATAATTATTCCAAGATTTTGTAACTAAGTATAATTTTTTTAAAACTATTCGGATCTTAGGAGACTAGAATAGAAAAAACTGCTACAAAATTGATCATGTATTGCTCATAAAACATAAAAAAATTACGCTGCTATTTGTGGGTCTCGGATGACCGCCTGTGCCGCAAAGGGCACAGGCGGTCATCATTAAAGAAACGTCTATTCGGTTTAAACTAGATCTTCCTTATAATGTTTCTTGTGTGATTTTATATACATTTTTAAGTTTAACAAACTACGCCGAATAAATTTTGATCTTGAAACAGTTATAAGTGGAACAAGAATAGTAATATCATGACATTAAATTGATAATCAATTTAATAATAATGATGTTGACAAGCATCTGAATAGGCGCTTCTTTAATTAGTTATGTTTTCATAGGTTAATCTATATTCTATTACTTGTTATTTAAAAACATATGTGTCTTGACATGCGTTTTTCTAAAAACATTAGTGGTTGTGATAAATAGCGTATGCCTCAGTAGTCGACACGGTGGTAAAACATTCATTTCGACAAAACGAAAGATCTCAGGTCCTTGACTGAGATGTTATTTTTTGCAACAAATTCCTTACAGTGTTTGGAAAGAAAGGGATTAACAAATGCTTGTCAACATCATTATTATTAAATTGATTATCAATTTAATATCATAATATTACTATTCTTAATGATAAATTTTAACAAAACTGCATAAGCGAAACACACAAATAAATGAGGAACAGACGGTCGTCAATGAAAATCAAGGCTGAATCTTGATTGCTCATTAATATTTATATCTATTAAAAAATTACCTTTTTTAAAAAAAAGGTAAAAAAAGGCACCAAGTACACATTCTTTTCAAAATCAAAATCAAATCAGAACAATAATTTTACCTTTCAAAAAAGCTGTCGTATATAGAGGTTTCTATAGATTCGACTATGAATACCAGCTATATTACACAAATAAAAAAAACATTTTGTATTTGTGTTAAAAACGGTCCTTTTAAAATTTTTGTGTTGAATTTTTAACATGTCTGAGTGTTAATTTAACATAATGTAATTATGTTATTTGGATATTTTGTGTTAAAGTGATATTTAACATTTCTTAATGTAAAAATATCATAATTTATGAGTAAGTGAACAAATAACATAAAAATAATGTAATTTAAAAACAGAAATTCTAAAATAAATGAATCAAAGAAGAATGTTCGTGTTAATTTAATATATTATAAATGTTAATTTTACTAAAGAAATATGTTTCCACAAATTGTGTCAAAATGTTACATTTTTTGTATTAATTTTTACATAATGTTTGTATTACTTTTTAACATATTCGTCTTATGTTAAATTAACATAATAATTTGAGTGGACCGTTTGGGATACACGTGTAATATATTAAATTTAACACAAATTTTCTAACAGTATACTATTACACGAAATAGGTATATATATTTGTATGTACATATGAGTAAAAGATCATATCGAGGTTATCTTTCTCTTTTGTTACCTTTCGTTAGTTATATTAAAATAAATGAGGCACACTACTATTACACAAAATAAGCATATATATTTGTATGTATATACGAATAAAAGATCATATACATAGATTGATTTTGACTAACGAAAGATAACAAAAAGGAAGGATAACCTCGATATGTCAATAAGACTGAACATTTATTAACATGTACTTAATCCTGAAGCTTATGTCTAAGCTTAATGATACAAAGTCTTCCAAAACCTAGGCTGCGTTCGGACAGACGCTATTAGCGCTGAAAATCTGTAATGCACGTAACGTATACTATAGATTGATCTTGAAAAAAACGTGTACTTGGCGCCTTTTTTTATCTTTTTTTTTAAAAAAGGTAATTTTTTATAGAAATAAATATTAATGAGCAATCAAGATTCAGCCTTGATTTTCATTGACGACCATCACTGTTCCTCATTTATTTGTGTGTTTCGCTTATGCAGTTTTGTTAAAATTTATCATTAAGAATAGTAATATTATGATATTAAATTGATAATTAATTTAATAATAATGATGTTGACAAGCATCTGTTAATCCCTTTCTTTCCAAATACTGTAAGGAATTTGTTGCAAAAAATAACATCTCAGTCAAGGACCTGAGATCTTTCGTTTCGCCCTAATATCTTTTATTATTAAATATACTAGCACTCGCAGCACTCGCAGTGAATATCGGAACGCACTGCTGTCCTTTATGAGCACTGCTGTCAATCAATGACGCTAGCGCACCTAACGTCTAAAGTGTACATACGCACATACGCACATACATAAGATAGATTTTTGGATTTTTACACTTTACATTATAATAACTTTTTTCATACAACACGTACAGTAAAAATAAGCATATTTTTCTTATATAATTTGGGTATGTGCTATCGATTGAGTTTATTATCAACTCAATCGGCTCAGCCGTTATTAAGATCTGATCATCTCGGCTCGTCTCAACCTTTGGTCTCGCATAAAGATACACGGTCCGTCTCGCGCTAGTGATGCCACATTTTGTTAAATAATCGATTATTTGAGAATCAAATCTTTTTCAAAGCCGCGATTTTTATAATCGATTAATTTTAAGAAATGAATCGATTCCGAAGAATCGCATTAAATTAAAATCAATGTGTGTGTGTGTGTGTGTGTGTGTGTGTGTGTGTGTGTGTGTGTGTGTGTGTGNGTGTGTGTGTGTGTGTGTGTGTGTGTGTGTGTGTGTGTGTGCGCGCGCGCGCGCGCGCGCGCGTGTTGCATATATTGTGTATACGTATAATTAATATAAATTATTTTCGATTCAATAGTATTTATTACACAAGTTAAAAAGGGAAAAGGAAAATAAGACAAAATAATTCAAATAATACGAGCAAAGAAAACTGGTGGACCAATTAACATAAAATTACCTAGGGTTAGTTCATCATCGCCGATTAGCTTAATCGACCGATTAGTCCATTGAAATTAACCAATCATCATTTGTCATTAACCAGAAAGAACCAATGGCTGACACTTAATCGGATCAAGCTAATCAGGGTTGGTGAAACTGATCCATAACATCATAGATCTGTTTATAGTATATAAAAGTCTGTCGCTGTTTTATTTGAAATCCATTTCCTGGGCAATAACGAATAAAAAAAGTAATAGCGTTAATAGATAACTATGACTTCTATCATTATATTCTGCGAACATTATTGCAAATTTTGCAGAATATTAAACTGTTAACAGAGTTAACAATTTGCGGAAGTATAAAGAACAGTATATGAAAACCTACTTTGAAATTGAAAAGCAAGTGATTTACGCATACGTGACAGACATTTTCTACTATCAAATGTTTCGATAAATCTGAAACGTAAAGAAATATACGCTATAAAGAATATTAAATATAATTTAAAGAAATTTCTGCCAGTAAATTTTGTCCAAAGAACTTAAAAATATTAACTTGGATCTTTCACTATTCAAACAGCTCCTCTTTTCAGTTAAGATGTGATGGACACCATATCATGCGCTTTACGGAACGCAGTAAACACGGAAAATTGTAAAAGCATCCTAAAGAAAATTCATAAGATATTCCTTAGACATTTATTAGAGGCTAACAGAGAAGCATCTAGAATTAGAATATATTCTTAGTTATTGTATTCTTACTTACTTGTCTCTTTCGATAGCCTGGTATGATGCTAATATAGGCGATTGAGATGATCACGAAAATGACAATCAATATGGTCTCGATCACGTCCACTGTCACCGCGGTATGATACACGGAATATTGCGAGGGAAAACCCTCCAATCGTCCGAACTGAAATCCCATGAATGTGCTTATTCTTTTTTGATGTAAATAATTTAAGATAATTTATTATCTTAGGTCCAGAAAAAATCGCGATGGAGGCTTGTTTAATTGAGTCAACTTACAAACTGTGTAAGAAATCCGATGTTGCGGTTTTATCTGAGTTCCTTTTCCGGCCATCATTATGATTAAGACTGGATGATTAATGTGTCAGTTTATCGTTAAATTTTTGCATAGTTTTCGCGTGAAACAATATTAAAAAGAAAAATTATTTTATTTTACATTTTGATAATACAATTATAAAATGCCAAATAAAATAATTTTTTTTGTGGATTCTTTAAAATTCTCTTGAGATCTTTAGAGATACTTTTTAGAAAGATTCACAAATTTTATTTTGCGTTTATCATGCTTTCGATAAGCATTGTTTAATTATTATAACAATTGACATAAACATTTTAATATCAAAACAAATAAATAATTTGGATAAATAATTAAAAGATTATTTTTATTAATAATTGCTAAATAAATAATGTAGTTGTATAAATAATTATTTATATTAATAATAAGTAATTGTTTATATTAATATTAAAAATTGTTTTATATTAATATTTATATTAAAAATAAGTAATTGTTTACATTAATAATATTTAATAATTATTCTTATATATTATTATCTATTGATGCGCACAAAAATGCTGGAGAAAATTGTTCGAATTAGCAGATTTTTCATATTTTTGTGTGTAGTAATTGTATTCATACTTATTTAGAAGTTATAATTTTTTTATAATACTTCAACATCTTGGTGAAAAATTACTCATCTCATATTTTCACGAATTTTTCATATTTTAGATTTATGAAGTTTTCTAAAAAATTATCTAAAATTTCTTTAGATTTTATAACTTTTCTTTGGAAACTATACAATGAGAAATTTTAGAATATTTCAGAATTTGCATATTTAAAGTATTTTAGAAAAGATGTAGACTTTTTCAGCGTTTTTGAAAAATGTCTCACTTCTTTAAAAAAATCAAAAAAGTTTTCTAGAAATTTATAAAATTATATAAAAATTCTGAAAAATTCCAAAATTTAAGTATAAATTCTAAAAAAAAGATATGAAGAATTAAAAAAAATTTTTACTAGAAGGTACTTATTATATTTAAATATTCATACGTATATAAGTTGTGTGTTGCTTACTAGTTTATAACTTTTAGAATAAACTACAATAACAAGCTATAAATAAAATAGGAGCAAATAGATCAGATATAGAACTGAGAAAGAAGATCTTAAAACATTAAAAATAATAAATATGGAGATTCTAGATTCCTGATGATTTAAACAAGGAGTGGAAAGGACTAATGGGAATCGGCGCGGTAATTAATGCGCAATTGTTAATAAGTAAGCTAGTATTTTAAGGTGTAGCAGCGCCAAGTTTTTTTGTATTTTTTAATATATTTTTTTTATTTTGATTAAATTTGTTATTTTTTGATTAAATATTTTAATTCTTTTAATAGTTTATAATATTATATATAATATTAATATTTTTATTAACTAAAGCGCTCACGGTTAAAGCTAGGTCTTTGTGCTGAAATTTCTTATGTGACTTTGTATACATATCTCAAGTTCAACTGCGCGCCGAATTATATTTTCGGTCTTGAAACACAGTCTTAAGATGAACAAGGATAGTAAATCACACTATTAAATTGATAATCAATTTAATAACAACGATGCTGATAAGCATCTCAATCCCATATTTTTCGCAACAAATTCTTTACAATATTCGGGGGGAATATGGGATTGAGATGCTTATTTAATAGTGTGATTTACTATCCTTGTTCATCTTAAGACTGTGTTTCAAGACCGAAAATATAATTCGGCGTGCAGTTGAACTTAAGATATGTATACAAAGTCACATAAGAAATTTCAGCACGAAGACCTAGCTTTGACCGTGAGCGCTTTAGTTAATTAATTGTTGTGTTTCACATATCGGTCACGAATCTTTTTCTATTCTTAATTTTAATATTTTTATGTATTTATTTTTTTAATATATTGTATTTATAGTCCTCTTTCTTAAATTCCACTTGGCGCCATTTCCTAATATCTTCTTTTTTGTAGAAAGTATATATACGACAGCTTTTTCGAAAGGTAAAATTATTGTCCTGTTTTGATTTTGAAAAGAGCATGTTCTTGGTACCTTGTTTTACTTTTCTTTTAAAAAAGGTAATTTTTTATAGATATCATTTCTTTTTTTTAGTAATATACACGGTGGGCCATTTGAATCGATCCACCTAAATATCTCTGTAGGTAAGTCACCTACAGAAACATGATTTTAAAAATTGTCGAGGACAATGGGGGCCATCCACCTGTACTACTGATCTTGACCTTCAGGTAGATTTTCAAGGTCATTTGAAGATTAAATTAATTTTTTTTAATAGAAACCCCTATTTTTGACACCGGATTCGAAAAGAACGGGAAATTTTACGTTCGAGATGGTATAGCGTTCTTTTTGTTTTTCTTCTACAATTTTATATACAAAACATTTGGTTATTAATATGCATTAATAAGAGAAACAGCGACATTATAATTATTAGAGCAATATGTATTCTTCTTCTATATTGTTATTACAATTTTTCTATACGGAATTCTATACGGAGAGATATTCGGTTTACTCGTTTGTTCGACAGATGCTGCTAATCTAATCCGATCACTGCTGAGACAGCACGGATCTGGATTCCGGATTTTTCCTAGATTCTAGGGGAATTTAGAAAATTATTGAATGAGTATCACTGCTCAATCCGATCAATGATCCGGTTATTTGTCGTAAGCATCCATAGTTCAAAGACTTGCGTGTGATACGCCGAGGCGAACGGACATGCGTCATTGATCGTAGATCGCGCTAGTTGTGAGTGTTTGTGCGTTTGAAAGCTCGCGAGTTCGCGAGTTAGTCAGCTTCTTACTGCTGGTCCTTTTTCTCTCCGTCGAGAGAGACTTTTGTGTTTATTACACACGCGAGTACATCGAGAAAATGGTCTACCGTAGGTTACAGTGGTCCGTGGAGTCTCACTTCTTGTTACCTGAGATTCAGGCTGGCTTTCGGAGCTCTAGGTCATGTATTGACAATTTAACGATACTTACAAATAATATCCAATCAGCTTTCACTAACAAAGCACCTCTGATAGCGGTTTTTCTGGACATAGCAGGAACATTTGATAACGTGATACCTAGCATTTTGGTTCAAGATCTAAGGGCACTTGGCTTTCCAGCTAGAACATGTAAATTTGTTGAGAACCTGCTCAATGAACGCTATATTCAATTCGTTAGGAATAGCGAGTTGTCTGAGCCTCGCACTGCACATAAAGGTACTCCACAGGGATCCATCCTCAGTCCTCTTCTTTTTAACGTCTATCTCAGAGAGGTTTCCAAACACTTACATCCTGATACTAGTATCCTGCAATATGCGGACGACATAATTTTATTTGCTTGGAACCGCGATATTATTGCGGCACGAGAATCGGTTTCCTCTTCACTTAACTTAATATATCAATACTTAAAGTACAGAGGGCTGGAGCTCTCTCCGCTTAAATCCAAATGTGTTATCTTTAACAAGCGTAGAGGACCGCCCATGCAAATCGAGGGGCTGTTTGTCGATGATCTCGAGGTTCCGCAGGTGGGTAGTGCCAGGTTTCTGGGCATAGTTTTCGATCGTAAGCTTAACGGTATCGAGCACCTTAATCTTCTAATTAAAAAAGATAATAGCGTGGCTAACATTGTTACCTCACTCACGGGAACACGATGGGGAGGGCACATCCATACCTCCTCCTTTCCTTATATCGCTCTATTTTCTGAGGCTCCATCGAATACGGTGCTCAAATATTTAACTTAAATAAAAATCGCTCTTTATTTCTAAGATTGCAAAGACAACAATATCGAATTATTAGAGCAGCCCTCGGATTGCGTCAGTCTACACCTATTAATATTCTTTTGAGTGAGGCCCGAGAGCTCCTCCTTAATAATAGATTCTCTTATTTAACATCCAAATACGTTCTTAAAAGTTTAGCAAGGAAATCCAACTCAGTTGTTCATAGCTTGCGTTGTTTGAAGTTAGAAGCGCGAACACAGCCAAGGAAAGTTTATTTAATTAAAAATATTCCCTCTTTCAAACCTTACTTGTATCATGTATGCCAGGAGTGACGAACTGGCGGCCCGCGGGCCACCAGAGGCTCCTTCTCCTATTCGCCTACTCCGCTGAGCCACTGGCATACAGCCCCCTCCATACTGCTCGACCCCACCAATCTAACGTTCCTCTTCCACTGTGGATCTATAGTATACGTAACGTGTACTATGGACAAATACGCGCATATGCATGAAACGGAACGCATTCTGTATATCGTAGAGGCTATCGAGGCGAGTAGTAAGGGAATCGGTCGATTAGTAGTGGGAATCGCGTGGCTCTTGGCGGAGAAAAAGTTCGTCACCCCTGATGTATGCGATATGGACCTTATTCATAAGTCGATTCTTCCACCCATTTTTGCGTACGACTTTTTCGCAACGATTTCTGTTCCTTCTTACATCTCTTTTGAGATGCCCTCAAATGGTAAGGGAAAAAAAAATTGCTCTTATTCCGTGGCTGAAGTGCGACAAAAGTTCGATGAATTTGCTTCTCCTCTTGTCAAACAGGCCATTTCTCTATATACTGAAGCTCGAAGGGAGACGATGACTCCCCCATGGGAGCAGCGGTTTTTTCTCGGGACCTTGGGATTATACTGAAACATAAACTTCCAGCTTGTACTTCTTTTCCGCGGAGGCTTGGGCCCTTTACCAATCTCTCATTATGGTGGAAAGCTCAGGAAAATTAAAAGCGGTAATTTTCTCCGATTCTCGAAGTGCTTGACGCTTTAGTATCGTTTTCCACGAAGTCTTGTGATAATTACCTAATCCCTCTGCTTAGATCTAAATTCCATTCTCTGTCCACTTTTGGTTTTCATATTCAATTAGTATGGATTCCTTCGCACATAGGCATAGTGGGGAATGAGACGGTTGACTCGGCGGCTAAGCGCGCGGTTATAAACAAACGGAAACCCAAATTTAAAATCCCGCATACGGATTTGTATTCTTCAATTACACGTGTAACGGTTCGTCTTTCGGTATCGGATTCGCAATGATTTTGCCGGATGTGCTCGTCGGGATTTCTAGGTTCGGGCCAGCAGAGACTCAACTCGGTTTTTATCGGTTAACAAGAAACGTTTTATTCAAGCATATATATGTATATTTACAAGTTGTTCACGCGGTGCACGTGTCGGTGAGTGTGAGTGTGTGTGTATTAAATTATAAACTCGCAGTGTGTAAGTGTGCGTGTGTGTATTATACGCTAAGAACGTGTTATGTACAAGTGTCGGTGTGAGTGCACCTTGTATTCGTGCTCGGTGTATGTGTTAAACGAAGAACGCGATATGTACAAATGTCGTTGTGAGTGCACCTTGTGTTCGAGCTCGGTGTGTATGATAAACTAAGAACGCGGTATGTACAAATGTCGGTGTGAGTACATCTTGTGTTCGTGCTCGGTGTGTATGATAAACTAAGGCTGGATCCTCATGCAGACACTGGCGCTTTGACACCGAGCGCTGATTGGGTAAAGTGTTGTTTTAGTAAAAATTTTCTAGAAAGTTTCTAGTAAAAACAACACTTTACCCAATCAGCGCTCGGTGTCAAAGCGTCAGTGTCTGCATGAGAATCCAGGCTAAAGTGTTGTTTTAGTTAAAATTTTCTAGAAAGTTTCTAGTAAAAACAACACTTTACCCAATCAGCGCTCGGTGTCAAAGCGCCAGTGTCTGCATGAGGATCCAGCCTAAGAACGCGGTATGTACAAATGTCGGTGTGAGTATACCTTGTATTCGTGCTCGGTGTATGTGTTAAATGAAGAACACGATATGTACAAATGTCGATATGAGTGCACCTTCCGGATTCGGACGTGAGACAAACTATCGAAGAGTTCGGTTGCGACGAATCACCCGGATTCGGCCACGATATATATATATATATATATATATATCCAGAATGATCGAGGCACGCAAAATCGGGTGGGTGCCTTGTAATTAGCGTGCACTGTGGTAATGCGGTTTTCGCGGTCCTCGTTTGTACGGGTTCGAGGAGTTCGTTCCGTGGAACGTATCACGCGGCAGCGCGGTGGCGCAAGACCGGTGCGCAGTGCGATCGGGCGAGCCGATTGGTCGAGGCGGACGCGACGCGCGCGGCGCACGCGCTGTCGAAAAATTTTAATTTGTGCACACGGTGGTCTGGTTGCTTGCTCGGTGCAGCGGGGCCTATGCAATGGCCCCGTGATGTGCTTTGAGGGCCGAGTATTCTCGGCGGAGATCGAGTATGCTCGATCCCGGTACCTCGTGTTAGCAGAAGTGGATATGGATCCTTTCGAGGGCCGAGGACACTCGACGGAGATCTTTCGATCCCGGTTCCTCGATAACGGTTCGGAGTATCCAAAAGCCGAGTACGCTCGGCGGAGATCTTTCGATCCCGGTATCTCAGATACGGATTCGGAATATCCGAGAGCCGAGTACGCTCGGCGGAGATCTTGCGATTCCGGTATCTTAGATGCGGATTCGCAATATCCGAGAGCCGAGTACGCTCGGCGGAGATCTTGCGATCCCGGTATGCGGATTGTAGAGAGTCGAGTACGCTCGACGGAGACCGAGTATTCTCGGTCCCGAGATCTCTGGTCGATTGCTGGGAAGCGGATTCAGAGCTGGTCTCTAGGATCGGATCGCTAGGACTGGCGTGCTTGATAGCGGTCCGACCGGTTTATATACCCAGCCGGCCGCTTACTGCCAAAAATCGGCAAGTAATTAAAATAATAAGCGGGCTCCTCTTCTCTCAGTGCTCGACGCGGAGAAGGGGCCCGTGCTCGGCGATGGTGGGATGCCGACGCTCGCGGATGTTCGGGATGCTGCGAGCGGTCCCGAACGCGGACTTAGCCGTTAGCGGCTTTGAATTTCGACGCGGTTCTCAGCGCGTCGTAACGATGCATCTTTTGTCCGAAAAGTTGCATCGTTACAAACGTGATATGGAAAATGGATTTCCCTACTGGAGGACACATTTCGCGATAAAGGCATTCACTATTTTTCCTATTTTTATCAATATTCCCCCAAACCCTAGTTATATCCTTATTCCCTCTCTAGGGAGCAGATAGTCACCATTAACCGAATTCAGTCAAATCACTATAATTTGAATTAGGCTAAATCCTCATGCAGACACCGGCGCTTTGACACCGAGCGCTGATTGGGTAAAGTGTTGTTTTTACTAGAAACTTTCTAGAAAATTTTTACTAAAACAACACTTTACCCAATCAGCGCTCGGTGTCAAAGCGCCGGTGTCTGCATGAGAATCCAGCCTTACAGCTTGTTCAGAAAAAATATTATTGACTCAGCTGCTTGCCCGTGTGGGGATTCTCGTCAGGATGTCAATCATGTAATATTTTATTGTCGACTGACTCGCCACAAATCTGAACGTCTTCTCACCTTTCTCCTTCAACATGGTGCATCTCAACCTTTTAATATATTTCCCTTCATTAAATCTCCGCCTCACAAATTATGCCGCTTACTGTCTGCTTTTTTCCAATCCATTAATGTTCATATTTAAATTGTCTCTCTGTTTCCCCCTCCCTTCCCGTTGTTGCCGAATCACAAAACGGAGCTTGAGCTCCGCTCATCACATTGCGTAGTCCGCGGTCTGGCGGGCTTCATGAGCATCACGCTTAAACCACGCACACACAGGATTATCCTTGGAACTTTGGCTTGGCTCAGCTGTCGCCCTAGCCAATTCGATTCCTGTAAAGCGTCGTCTACAATGAGCAGTAGCAGTATGAATGAGGCTGTAAGAGTAAGAAATTGACCAATTACAATCAACTATTCTTCTTACATTCGACTGTGATTGATCAATTTCTTACTCTTACAGCCTCATCCACTACTGCTACTGCTCATTGTAGACCATGCATAACAATTGGTGGAGTCTGGTGCCAATAAGAAAAAAAGAAGAAGAAGAAGACCCATAGTTCAATGTCCCTGTTTCGTAGGCCCGGTGTCCACTGATGCTAGAAATTGGTCCAAGATCTTGAACGGAGAGAAGATTAACCAATCACATTTGAATAATTCGATCACTTGATCAATGCAATTGGTTAATTCTCTCTCCGTTCAAGATCTTGGACTAATTTCTAGCATCGTGGACACCGGACTGTAGACATGTGGCGTATCGCCGGGTGAGGTCCGTTTGGCCACGTCCCGATTGACCACCAGCCACTCACAGCGCTTGAACAGGGGAAAGCCTCTAGGCACCGGCTGCTGTGAGTGACTGTGGTCCACTGAAATATAATAATACTGGAACGAGCGCGACCCTATGAATAAGTGTGATCCGAGAGAGAGCGTCCAAGGTGGTATCTTTAGCCTTCTCTAAGCTATACTACGCATGTGTGGTAAACGATAGTGGGGATCATACAGTCTCGTTTTATAAAAGACGGTTACGTGTATCCAATAAACGTTACAAAGAAACTTTTGGCCAGATTGTACTAAAAAGAGACAAAGATACCACTTAAGACCCTCTTTGTCATTTCACGACACTAGCGCCCGCGCTCGTTCCAGTATTATTATATTTCAGTGCTGTGATCAATCAGGACCGTGGTCAAACGGGACGCTCCCCGTAACGCCTAGTAATTGTATCAAACAGCGGCCGTACCATTCTCAAGCTCGTATCAGAATAGAGATTGAAATTGAAATTGGATTGGATTTTGACCAATTAAAACAAAGTTCACTAAACTTGAGATTAATTTTCTTTCTTCCGATTGGTTAAATTCCAATCCAATCTCATTTCTAATCTCTAGTCTGATACGGGCTTCAGGCTTCTCTCTTGCTAATATGCATGGCATTTGTATTGAATAGACATAGAATTGATAAATTTTTATTATTTACTAGATATCAGATATTTAAAATGTTGCATGAGATCCTACTGTCACTTTGGGGATGTTCGACTAGTATATCGCAGATAATAGAAACAGATGTAAGTATATACCTTATTTAACAAAATATTAGTATTATGTAAAAAATATATATTTAAATCAAATATTATCTTTATGTGCTTTTTTTCAATTTTTCTTTTAGTCTGTAGATCTTGATAAGTACCTACATCCTGGAGAACGAATGCTACTCAATAAAATATTGAGCATTGTAAAGGAGTCTAACGTCATACGAAATTTTATATACACAAGCTGCAAAGATACAAATGGTTTGAAAAGGAATTTGATGAAATGTATTTTATGCAATTGACATAATCGTCTCATATTTAATTTAATCATTTTGTATTCTACAGAATATATAGCTCCTACAGGTCTTTATATACGTGCTCTTTGTGATGGAATGGATCAAGCATTAGAGCCGTTTCGTGAAGAAATAATTGAACTGGAGAATACAGTTTTAAATGACAGTTATACTCCGTTAGCGTTAATTCTCTGTGGCATTGAAAAATATACTTGTCTATTTTCTGTATTACATTCTATCATTCGTGAGGTGATTATATATATATATATATCTCCAGAGTTGTACTCAGAAACATCACTTGAACTAGAGTGTCGTTCTATTTTTGTTATGTCTAATGATAAAGATAGAATGACATTCTAGTGATATTTCTAAATATAGTCCAATAAAGATATTTTAAACAACAATGAAAAACACCAGATATATAATACTGATATGTGAATAATATTAAGGAGAAAATATTATTCAATCTGAGCAAGATGTTTAATAACATTTTAATGTGAACTTTGTGTGTGTGTGTGTGTCCCCAGTTCTGTAAAACTGCACGTCAATTTAATTTTTTGAAATACAATTTTGAAGAGAAAGTAATATAAAGCTGAGATATCACAAGTAATATCTCAAATTCATAAGCAATTTTAATAATATTGAGAGTTAATAAGAGCTTAAAACATCAAAGAATTTATTGCAAAAATTATATTTTTTTTATTTTGTTGTGATTCAATTATTTTTAATTAAATCAATATAAGTTTTTTCTCTTGCAATTTTTTTTCTATTACAATGTTAATTATTTTACATTGTATAAATATCTTTTTTTGTTAGTTTGGAGTGCTTCCAATAATCTAAAATATTTTAGGAACTTATGTGTAGACTTCAATACAAACTTTCTTTTTTGATTATAACTTTACATTACTTTGTCTTCGCAATAAAGTTGTAAGAGTATTAATTATGTGTAGAATAATGTGAATATAAATAAGAAAACATTTTTCTGATGGTATTGAATCGAGTAACCGTTATTATGAAATATAATTTACAAAAAGGAAAATATTAACTACTTTTTTGTTTCAGATTCGTACACAGAAACTGCACGGTTGTAAATTATTACAATGCTTACATCAACGTATGCATACTGGTGTACTCGAGATTAACTCCACTTTGGAATTGTAAGAGACTCATAATTTGACACTTTGTCCTACTTCGATGTTCATCTACTCGCTTTTAGGATGGTCCATTCTGTTCACATTGTTTTCTACAAGCATTTAACAAGCTGGCTTTTGTATGGGCATCTAGAAGATCCTCATAAGGAATTTTTTATACAAAAAACATTGGATTTCGAGAAAACTTTGATACATGAGGACGGGAAGAACGACATTGAGGCATGCGAATCAATAAATGGCAAAAAGATTGAAATCAATATGTTGGACTATACCGTCCACATGGACATGCTTCCATCTTATATCAGGCCATCGCTGGCAAATAAAATCTTAACTATTGGTCAGACTGTCATTATGTTTGGAAATGATCCCAGACAGAAAAAAGGTAAAAAAATTGCGATTTCTAATTTTCTAAAGAAGAAATTACCTTGTTACAGTTGTGTTATATTAGCAAGTAATTATCCCGTACAATAAAGAATAATTATGAAAAGTAAAAATTAAAAAGTTATATCTACTTTAGATTTCAGCATGATATCCAAGACAAAAAATTCCGTGTGGGGCGACAAAGAGTACGAGTACTTCAGAAAACTTCAGAATCTCCAGGCGAAGTCCGTTTTCAACATCATCGAGTTCGATCGCACGATCAATGAATTGAAACAGTGCGTGACCGAGCTTCTGTGGCATGTTGCTGTTGAAGAAGCGCAATTAATGCAACAGCTCAGGCTGGTGAAAGAGTTCTTCCTGATGGGACGTGGCGATCTCTTCTTAGAGTTCATCAAACTCACGGCACACATTCTGAATAAGGCGCCTACGAGTCATACGTCCAGAGACATTAATCTCGCGTTTCAAATGGCGCTGAGGAAGATGCATCTGAACGACGAAAGCGCTATCGATAGTTTTAATTTTGTGGTGCCCTTGCCACCTTTTGAAAACGAGGGTGCCAACACGGACGCCACTGATCTCCCTGATAACGAAAAGCAAGATCCTAATGGTGCATATATACAGGGTGTCCGGAAAATCGCGACGAATATTTTGGGACGTGATTTGGGACCCCAAAAGAAGGAAAAAAAGCTGCAAATGCAGGCCCTTATTCTCCTATCAAAGGAATTTCGAACTCTATAACAAACATTTGGATCCGTCCTTACGTGAAGTCAATTGTTTACAAAAATGCGCCCAATAATATTGCTGATTTAAGACAAAGAATAATTCGTGGATTCCGAGAAATAAGGATGGATTCAAATGTTTGTCATAGARTTCGAAATTCCTTTGATAGAAGAATAAAGGCCTGCATTCGTGCTGAAGGTGGTCATTTTAAACACATTTAATTCGATGTAAATACCTATTCATGTTTATCCTTGATTTAAAAAATAATGTATTTACAAATATCGAAAAATAAAAAAAAATTTAAAAAAGAATTTTTAATTAAAAAAAATAATAAAATTTGAAAATTAAAAAATTAGGAATTTAATAAAAAATTTAAAAAGGGATGC
Organism: Cephalotes varians; assembly: GCA_037157785.1. NCBI lineage: Eukaryota > Metazoa > Arthropoda > Insecta > Hymenoptera > Formicidae > Cephalotes > Cephalotes varians. The sequence goes on along the minus strand of JANQDE010000224.1, from coordinate 23,291 downwards.
CACGCGGAATATAAAATACACTTTTTTTTAACATAAAAGTGGCTATAACTCGGAAACGACTTATATCCGGACCTATGTTTATATAGCTTTTTTTCCTTCTTTTGGGGTTCCAAATCACGTCCCGAAATATTCGTCGCGATTTTCCGGACACCCTGTATATATATATATATATATATATTACAAGATTTTTCTAAAACGTTCAAAAATAAGAACATCGAACGAATTTTTTATTTTAGAGAAACGAGGATGGGGCATGATCATGTTGAAGTACAAAGTTGTCTGGCCTCTGCATCTGTTGTTTAATCCAGTCGCATTGAACGATTATAACACTTTGTTTCGTTTTCTGTTGAGAGTTAAAAAGACTCAGATAGATTTGTGGAACCTCTGGAGCGAACACATGCATCACAAAGACATGTAAATTAGATATTTATAGATATTATAAAGATAATTAATAATTTTGTTTTATCCATAATTATTATAGCAAAATATGTGTAATTCGCAGCGACATTGGTGTGATCCAATTACGAAATAATTTGATCTTTATCGTCGACAACTTGCAGTATTATCTACAAGTGGATGTGGTGGAGAGCCAATATACCATGATGGAAGCGGATATGAAAAGCACACGAAATTTTGAGGATGTACAAAAAGCGCATTCAATATTTCTGGCTAACGTCATGTCGCAAACCTTTTTGCTAGGCAATGGAACAGGAAAAAAGAATCCCGTAATTTTCATCAATTATAAAGTTGGAAGTTATGCAGATTTAGCGAACCATTTTTTATATATCAATTCTTTGATTGGTTAAGCTTCAGATTAAAAAATAGTTCCATAAATCCAAAACATTCTGAACATTGTTCATAGTATTTATGAATATTTATAACAGGTGAATAAGCTGATACATCTTTTGCTACGGCTGTGCGACGATTTCATCTTACAAGCGTCTATGTGGGAAGTCGGTAATTTGTTCTTGACGGAGAAAGAAGAGCTCAAAACATTATGCGAAACACTCGACAGTGTAATGGACTGGTTGACAAAGACATTGAATAGAGTGCGTGCACAACCCAGTGGCGAACATTTGGCTAGACTGCTATTGAGATTAGATTTCAACAGATGGTTCAGTAAAAAAATTTGAAGGAGGTAGAAAAACATCACGCAGTAAATTATAAATACATTGGGGTATACTGCTAAAACAGGACAGTATTACATCTCTTTTGTAAAGATTTATTATTTATTAGAACTCAGTAATACCCAGTAACATCAAGAATACATGTAATAACAACAGATTAAATAACATCATTATTTTTTATTATAATAAAGCTATTGTATAATAAAGCTAAAATATATTTGAAAAATGAGAGCTTTAATTAATTTATATAAAAGGATATTCTAATCTGTGTTGTCCTTTTGGTATAAATCATATTTCAAGTCTATAATATCTCCTCGAATTTATTTTTCTATATACATTTTATACAATCAATACTGATCACTAATATACATATAGTTTTCATATTACTATAATTTTATTATACTTTTTACGAATCATTTGATATTATTTTAAATGAATGCTAATGACAGTACGATAAAGATCTGGTATCTGTTGCATCTTACATGTTACATGTTGTACATGTTATGATAACATAATTAGCTTCTTTTCTATTATTTTATATTATAACAATAAATATTACGAAGGCTCTAATTATTACACATATGAAAGTAGAGTTCTTAAGAGTCCTGTTTCTTTACTGTAAACATATTAACTTGTAAAGTTGTGTGGATTTTGTATTATGAAAATTAATTTATTTTTTCGTACTTGCATTTTACAGAAAACAAGAATCTTAAATGTAAAAAAGTAGCATCGCTTGAGATCTTTCAAATATTAACATTATCATTTAATTTTTTGTTGTTCTTTAAATTTGTTGAACTCGAGATGGTACATTGCAATAACTTTGCATAATTCCTTAAGCATTCAAATTTGTACGATTATAATCGGTAACTATATTTTAGGATTTCTGTAAATTTTTCTTTAAGTAATAAATATTCTTTGGTTTGTATAAGATCTTCTAATTAATTAGATTTTTGCTCATTTGTGAGATATAATTTGGATTACATAAAAGATTAATATACAGAATATATAATTATTAATACATAAAATTATAGTATTTTATGTAATATGTGAATGACTCATTTTACTTACAATATATGGAATTCTTATTTTCATTGCAAATTTTAAAATTCTCAATCACTATCGTCATTATAGTCTTCATCGCCATAGCCATGCGTATTATTGTATCTGCGTTGATGCAATTGTATCGCGTTCTTGATAGACATATTGGAAGCTAATTCTTGCGCTGTGACACCGTCGTTATTCTTCAATGTTATATCGGCATTGTGCTCCAGCAATAAATTTATTATCTCCAAATGTCCATGACTCGCTGCTACATGCAGTGGTGTGTCACCCATTTTGTTCTATGATTAAATGAGAAAGATCGAAGGAAAGTGAAAAGATTAAAAAATAATTTTATATGAAACTAACACAAATGTCAAACGCAAATAAAGACATAACAGTAATACAATAGAAGCTAGCATTCACATTTATATCTTATATTTAACGCTAAATATAATCATCTAATTCTGAATTTTTACTTAATGATAAAGATTAAACGTTACAATATTAGAACGAGCTTAAAATCGTGTAGTTACGTTTAATATCAAGTAGGATTACAAATCCAATTTTCTAATACAAGTCTATTTTCTTACTTGAGCATTTACCACGGGATTCGACAAATTGAGAAGCTCTCTCGCACATTCCACATGACCAGTGCGTGCCGCCCAATATAGTGACGTATTCCCAGCTGCATCTAAACTCGTTCCTGATATACCCTGTTTCAAGTATTCCCTCAGGAAGGAAATATTGCCGCGTCTTGCAGCATCATGCAGCGGTAGCTCGATCTCTTGTGTTTGCTCTTCGACTGAGAATAATAAATTATAATATAAATAATAAATTATAAACATCAATAAATAATAGAGATTATGAACTACATTAAAGATAAACAAATATGCATTCTTACCATAAGCAACAGGTATAAGTCCTTTTTGATCTCCACACTTGGCTCTCCACCAATTTGGATCGGTATCTCTATCATAAATGTAAAGTAAATCACCTTCGTCAAATGATAACTCATCCGCCTATAAAAAGATGTAATATCATATACAATATTATATAAAAAATATATGAAGAAATATAATTGTGTGTGCGCGCGCACACGCACGCACACAGACAAAATAATGTGAACACTTGGAGAACTGCTTATTTTATTAGTACCGTGCTATGTGTATCATCAGTTCATTTTCCATTTAGGCCGCGTGTATCACCGATAATACAAGCTGGCATATTTATTAAATGCATTCAAAACATATATTTTATAATAAGTTTAAGATCGAAAAATATATTATCACCAAAAGAAAGAGGCATTATAAAAAATGCAGTATAGAATGAAACAAATAAGTTTGTTATTTACTAATTCTTATGTGATAACATATCAGTCTTTAGTCAAAACAAATGGTCTGAATGAAAAGTCGAGCAAAAACAGCATGAAACGTGTTAACAAGAAGTTGAACAAGAAGTCTATCATTTGTGTGTCTAATACAAATTCTTGTTGGAATAAAGTCGTACAATGCTGGAATAATTACCAATGCAATGTTATATCATTCTTTTAGTAGAACATCTTCCAATTGCTTCAGAGATGTTGAAGGAAGAAATCTGCTTCTCATGCTGCTTTTCAAAATTGTTAACAGTGATTTAATAATATTTAAATCAGGCGCTAGCCAGGAAGGAACAATTTTAGAAAATAGAGAAGCAGTCTCCTTCTCCAAAATTACTTATATAAGTAACTTTAAGCAACTGAAAGATGTTGTGTTAAAAGAATAGAACAACATTATATTGATGACTGATCATGCATCGTATCACTGCAGTATTTCAAAAATAAAATCTGTATTAAAGTCAAATGGTAGCTTAATTTCTTATTAATAAAACAAGTAATATTTTCCAAGTGTTTACATTATTATGTATATTATATCCAGCTTCTTAATTTGTCGAATCTTATGATAAATGCTCAAGAAAATAGACTTGTATTAGAAAATTGGTTCTGTATTCCTATTTGATATGTATATGAAAGTTATATATATATTATATATATATATATGCATAATATATTATGTATATGTAATTATATATATAATGTAAGAACATAAGAGAAAGAAACATTAATGATATACTCACACGTTGCGCAGTGTACTTGCATAATGTCCTGACCACTTTTATCTTACCTTAAAGATAACATACAATGTTAATATTTATATCAGATATTATTTTATTTTATTTGAAAAATAAAAATTTCTTCACGTTTAATTGCAAAAGTAAAAGTATGCTGTATTCATATTTTTATTATTCTAACCTAGATGCAATATATATTAGTATATATATATATATATATATAATATATATTAATAAAGCTTATGCGAAGTTCTTCTAATAATTAATGGAATCTTCATTCTTTTAAACTGTTAATTTTTTTATTTCAAGCATGTGTGTCATACTTGATAAATTCTTTTTTTAGATAGATCGAAATAGATTGAGGTATACATAATATAACCTTAAATTTATACAATATTAGAATTTTATTGGATTTATAACAAACATGACATAAATATAATTACTATGATATAAATAAGTGATTTATACAATACATGGTCAATACATATATATAGAGATTCATATGTACACATATATATATATATATATATCTAGTCTCCTATGTACAAATACTATGTCTAATGGAAACAAGGAATGCTTCAAGAATTATACAATAAATACTTGGGCATTGTTAACAAATTGTATATAACAAATTATATATTGCAACATTGGATAAAGTTACAGACCAACACATCATATTATGATATATTTACCAGGTTTCCAAGTGGTTTTAGGTGGCACAGATGTTTTTACAAGTACACTCATGGCTGTGTTCTATCATTATAATATCAATCCAGTGACTCACATGATTAATGCACAGTAACATTCAGCTATATATTCCACTCACATTTGATATGCCCCAAAAAATTAAAAATTATCTAAATCTTCTTTCTTGCTACTTTCATAAATAATACCATGTCTGAAATACATAAGGATATAAATACCAAATATAGAGATATAACTTAAATGATAATTTAGCTATCAATATGATTTTTTTATAGCCTGTTAGCAATAATATATCATACAAATTCATATCAAGCAATAAGCAAATTTCCACTGTATTGTCTTAGAAAACATTAGTATAATTAACATTATCAATATTATAATTAACATTATGAAATACTCACTAAAAAATACGACCAGAACAAAAGCTATCATAAGCCATACCCAGCACCTCCATTTTGAGTTAGTGTGTTCTTCTAGCTTCAAGGATTCCTTCTTTAATTTAACAGCATTTATATCAGACAATTTGTCAGACATTTCTAGCATGCCGATATCCTTTCTTATGATAGCACTTGCCACTAATGCATGTTCCTTCATAGTGCTAGTCATGGAGAGCATATTTTCGGCGATTTTTTCCTGAATATTACGATTATATTTCAAAATAGCGTCCAAATCTTCATCCTGAATATCAGAGCCCGATAATCTCTGTCGTACACCATCCTTATTTACATCTGTAACATATAATAAGATTTAATGTTAAGAGCCATATGAAAAATCTACTTTAATATCATACATTAATCACCTTTGTTACTGTGGAATAATTCTGCGCGTAATTCCTGATTGTACTTAGCAACGGTCTTCTGATGTATCTGCGTTGTGATATTTGTATTGGTGGAATTGTTAGTGGACACTGAATTTTTTGATAACGATTGTGCAGCAATCACCCTTTCCACTGGATTTGACAACTTCATTGCGTTTATTASACCCTTTAAGAAATCTATCCGCTTAATGTAGCCCATTATTGTATCTTTGGACGGTTTACTATGAACAAAAATCCAATTTTTTAATGCTATACAAACTCTTTAAAGGCATCCTAAAGTCAAGATCAAATTTCTAAAATCGTCTATATTACTGTTTTATTGATTAAACGCGATGCATGCATATACGATTTATAAAAACATACATACATATTATTACATTAATATCCCATACATGTGTAATTTGTAATGCACGCACGCAGTTAAAATCTTTTTTCTAGACTCAATCTTTTATAGCGAATTCAGTTCGCAGTGCACATTAAAACAATTGTACAAAAATATACTGATCTAATCTAAATGTAGGAGTAAAATATCTCGAACAATAAAATGACCACTACTTTACTATTTTACTAATTAGCTCAATAAAATGTATTGAGGATTTTATAGTTTAACCCGTTTCTATTTATCTTAAACACATATTTATATCAATTCGCATACAACGGCTTTAATGTGTATCAGTGTGCACTGAATGCGTCTAATCGAATTCGCTATTAGTTCTGTAAGTTCAGTATTGTTTGTAATTCGAAGTGCGATCTCATTTTGTACGTACTATAGCTATAGAACTTTTACATTAAGGAAACGTTTACGTCAGATGACAATTATACGAACCGAAAGCAAGTGATATAAATGTAATTTTTAAATTTCTTTTTAATTTTTTTTCTCATGAAATTAACCGTCTCGCATTTTACTTTTATATGTACTTTAATTGTGTAAAAAGATTTTGCAATATCATACAACTAATTCAGAGAAATTTATCCACCTGTAATTATCAGTAATTCCTTCAGATTAGGATTCAGATTTCTTTAATATTCTTTAATATTATCTTAATACATAATAATTAAATAAAATCTTAAAATAATATGTAGATTGTCCTAAAATTCTTAAATTTGAGGCTAATAGTTTTTACATGAAAAATGTTTCAAGTTGATCAATCAAATTATCTTCTTCCTCAAAAATGACACTTTCATAGCAAAAATTTTTTTAAAATTCTTTATATAAAATTTTTCAGAATTCTATACAATCTTATAACTTTTTAGAATATTTTTTTTATGTGAATTGGAACATTTTTCAAAAATGCTAAGAATGTCTATATCTTTTCTAAAGTTCTTTATATGTATATGTGAATTTTGAAATTTTCTAAGATTTCTCATATTTTCTATAATTGTCTATAATTTCTAAAAAAACTTATAAAAGCTAAAGTTTAGATATTTTTCTCAGAAAAAATATGAAAAGTTCTTATGAAATATTATGAGACATTATAAGAATTTTTTCACCAAGATCTTCTTACCTTAAGGTCAATATGACTAAATTATCAAATTATTAATTGTAATTTTCTTATGATATAATGAAAATATGAGTCATCATTTACACTTTATGTAAATCTTTGATAATTTAATGTATTCAATGTGAATATTTATATTCATTTTTTAAATATTTTATTAAAATGTTCAACATCATTATTTAATAACCCATATATATATGATAAAATTAAGAAGCAATTATAAGAACAATCTCTGCAGAATATGTCAACATCAAGAATTATTAATTTTTGAAAACATCTTCGCTAAAATGATGTAACCGTGTAAATTTTAGACAATTTTATTAATCTACATTTAAACATTTCTCATTTAAAAATTATTATGGTCTCTTTTGGACTTTTATCTCGAAATGATCTGCTCATTTTATAACAATGTCATTAAGAGTTGTTGTATTGTTATCGAACTTTTTTCCATATATTATATCTGTGAAAAAAAACAATGTAAAGACTATCACTAAGAGTTAAAAAATAGATGAATCTATCCTTTATAGAAATCTATCATTAATTGTCATATAAAAGTCTGAGACACTCTGTATATTGTATAACTAAAAATATTACTTTGATAGAGTCTGCAGTTTGCTCATCATGTCATCCAGAGAAAGTATATACTGAAACAAAAAATTTATAAATATGCATATAGAATAAGAGTTGTTAAATATTTATATAAACAACATTTTTACACTATAATTTATATTTATTAACATATAAATAATTCATGTATGTGGTTTTATACGTGACAAGTAGATTATTTAATTCTTATATATATTCTCACATCATTTTTTCAAGAAATATTGTAGTTAAAAATAATGTAACATATATAGGCATGTACATGATAATTTGCATAAACGTTTTATAAATATCATAATTATAATCATCTGTTATAATTATCTGAAGTATCTTAATGTTATTTTAAACTACATAAAGTTATGATATTTAATAAAACATCAGTTTTAATGTCAAATGAAGTGTTAAATAGAAAGCATGACAAAAACATAGAGATTAGAAAGCACGCGCACCTTCTCGAGTTTCCAATCTTTATGCGGATCATCCTTCGCTACTAATTCACAGCGTGTTAGGAGTCGCTTGACATTGATTTCTAATCTAGTCATTTGAATCATTTGACGTGGTAAACAAGAAAACCAGAAAATCTCGAATTCCATTTAACATATGATGCGGACATCATTCCATAGCATGTTCTTGCCACTGAAATTTAATAATACTGGAACGTGCGCGATTCTATGGCTGCGTTCGGACAGACGCTATTAGCGCTGAAAATCTATAGTGCACGTAACGTGTACTATAGATTTTCAACGCTAATAGCGTCTGCCCGAACGCAGCCTATGAATAAAAGTGATCCGAGAGAGAGCATCTAAGGTGGTATCTTTAGCTTTTTCTAAGCTATACTACGCATGCGTGGTAGACTATAGTGGGGATCATACGAGATCATAGAGGGGATCGTATTTTTGTGCTGGAAAGAAACAGAGATACCACTTAAGATCTCTTTATCATTTCACGATACTAAGCGCCCGTGCACGTTCCAGTATTATTATGGCTGCGGTCCACTTGACGCTACGAATGCTTCGAAGCATTCGATTGACCAATCAGAAGATAGAATTTTACAAATTAACCAATCAAAAAATGCTTCGAAGCATTCGTAGCGCCAAGTGGACCGCAGCCTATATTTCAGTGCTTTTAGAGCCACTTTAAAGCCAACGGCGATGCTTGTTTTTCTGCTAAATTGCTTACGTTTTAATAAATTATTAGAAATTCTGCCTTCTGTTTGGTGCAATTTTAGTAATTTACTAAAACGCAAACAATCCAGCAAGAAAACAAGCATTGTGTGCCGCTGACTTTACCAAGCTCCGGTTAAAAGCCGAAGCACAGAGGGCCAATTTCACCAACGTCGGTTAGACTAACCGACGGTTAAAGTGTCAATCGTGATTGGTTTATTCTGATCAAAGACAAATGCGATTGGACAATTCCATTGGAATTAACCGTCGGTTAGTCTAACCGACGTTGGTGAAATTGGCCCAGACTCTCGCATAACGCATAAGGCTGGATCCTCCAAAGTGTTGTTTTTACTAGAAACTTTCTAGAAAATTTTTACTAAAACAATACTTTATCCAATCAGCGCTCGGTGTCAAAGCGCCAGTGTCTGCATGAGGATCCAGGCTAACTTAACCATTCTAGTAACTTTACAGGATTCCAATTGAAACAGCAGTAACTGACTCCAACAGCAACTGTCTCCGACATCAGCTTCAGTTGGAATCCAGCAAAGTTACTAGAATGGTTAAGTTAATCGGAGCTTGGTAAGGACCAATTTCACCAACGTCGGTTAGACTAACCAACGGTTAATTCCAATGGAATTATCCAATCGCATTTGTCTTTGACCAGAATGGACCAATCACGGTTGACACTTTAACCGTCGGTTAGCTTAATCGACTTTGGTGAAATTGACCCTAATGGCTCTTGCAGACTAGCGCGATTAACGTCGCACGCGACGCGCGATATCCAATGAGCGTACAGCTTTTCCCGAAAATCTGTGCGCTCATTGGATATCGCGCGTCGCGTGCGACGTTAATCGCGCTAGTGTGAATCCAGCGTAAGGGCCAATTTCAAAGTTGGTTAAGGGCCAATTTCACCAACGTCGGTTAGACTAACCGACGGTTAATTCCAATAGAATTGTCCAATCGCATTTGTCTTTGATCAGAATTAACCAATCACGATTGACACTTTAACCGTCGGTTAGCTTAACCGACGTTGGTGAAATTGGCCCTACGCTAATCGACGGCTAAAGTGTCAACCGTGATTGATTCAATCTGGTCAAAAACAAATGCGATTGGATAATTCCATTGGAATTAACCATTGGTTAGTCTAACCGACAATTAATTCCAATGGAATTATCCAATCGCATTTGCCTTTGACCAGAATGAATCACGGTTGATATTTTAACCGTCGGTTAGCTTAATCGGCGTTGGTGAAATTGGCCCTAAAAATGGCTCTTAATCATAACGTCAAAAAATATTATAAGAATGAAATTCTTACGGCATACGTCATACTGTCAACTAATCGGAGTTTCCGAGATTTGCGCTAAAATTTTATGCCAAGGTAGGAAGATTATGTGTATCCCGCATATTAATCGCGTGAAATAATGAGTGATCATAATCAGTATTGTAATACAAATAATATGTTTAATGAAGTAGAAAATGAATATAATAATATAATAATATAATAATATAATAATATAATAATATAATAATATAATAATATAATAATATAATAATATAATAATATAATAATAATGATATAATAATATAATAATATAATAATAATATAATAATATAATAATAATATGTTTAACGAAGTAGAAACTTTTAGGTTAAAATGTCATAAGTAAAAGGGAGCTTTTTTTTGTTCGTCATTGGTTGAATCTTACATTTTACGTTATGTGTGTGTCATGGATCTTGCGTCTTGTGCTTTAAGTTTATAGCTTACGGTGCTACGGAATTTTATGTGCGATGGCCTTTAAGCTCATGGCACATACAAAAACGTGAGGCCGTAAGACGTAAACAGTAAGTGAATTGGCCAATCACAGGAAAGAACGTAATGCAAGTTTCAACTGTGATTGGCCAATTTGCTTAAGGCCCAAACACACACTTTCCGTAAGACGTAACAGTAAGATTTCAATTATGTTGCTTGATTTAGTTATGGACGGCTGAATCGAACAATGCGATTGGTCGAAATCTTACTGTTACGTCTTACGGAAAGTGTGTGTTTGGGCCATAATGCATGGTCTACAATGAGCAGTAGCAGTATGGATGAGGCTGTAAGAGTTTACATCTCGGCCTTACGTTTTTGTATGTGCCATGGGCTTTACACCAGAGAGAAACCTGAAAGCGGCCAAGCTGGCCTCTTTCGTGACACGGTCGAAATCCCCGTACACTATCTCCAGTACATCCACTTCTCAAATGGAGCTACGTAGCACGTTCATTTTGCAACATTGTCGATAAAATCGGCGAGTCAGAAGTAGACGTGGTGCGCGTCTGTGCTAAATCCATAAATTGTCGATCAAGAATGCGTATAACTACATATATTAAGAGGATGTTGGAATCGTCTGTATTATCGACCAAACGCACATTTCGTATTTCTCTATTTTCTTCGCTTTCTTTATACAGAATAAAATATCTTTCTCCAGAATAAAAAATAATGTAAACAAATATGGGTAAATAAAAAACAATACGAAAAATAAAAAAAAATTTTTGAATTACAGTTTCCTGTTATAATCTAGGTTAATTAATTGCATGATATAAATGATTCCAAGTATATAACCAAAATAAGAGCATTTACTCATATTTTAATAATGCAGAGGAACATTATGAGACCTTGAATTTATGATTTTGAAGCTTACAAGAGAAATAAACAGAGAAGTACGATCAACTATACGATCATGAAAATTTGTGCGAATGTGCGTGTGTGATATCGGTATAGTAGAACAATACAAAGCGTGTTGTCCTTGTATTGCTCACTCACTTTCATTATCGATAATTGTGTTATCTTTGTCATTTCATTTTTAGTTCTGATTTAGATATGTCTGTATTATCGACATCGTTCAAGTTCGGTCGTCTGTCCAGCATCCCTTTAACATTCGCATTATTTTTTTGGAAAAGTTTAAAGTGTTGATTATATAAAAATTTATCGATATATTCATATTTTATATTTCCATGTATTTATAGAAAAAAAGATATTTCTCCTTTATTATGTATCTTATATACAGAATGCATAAGGAAAGTTGTATAAAAATAAAAACGCGTAAAAATAAACCGCGTTTAAGAAAAGAGTTAAATATATAAGAGTTAAATATATTAATTAAGCATGCATAGCTTCTATAAAATGATATATGTCATTTAATTCATTCTTTGGAACTTGACTGTACATCACACTCGGACATTCAGTACGCACGGTCGACCCAAGCAGCTGTCATCTATGGAACGTTTAATTGATTACAGTTGAAGTCGATAACTCATCTCCTATGGAAAACGATTGATCCACTTATTAAAATTCACCCTGTATATAATGAACAAAAAATTTGTTTGTATACAAAGGAAATAAAGATAACATCTTTTTAATTATAAATATCTCTTCTCATTTTTATAAAATTTCTTTTTATTTTAAATTTTTTCGTAATCACGTGATTATTCTTGTTGCTTATTTTTGTTGCCGTCATTTTGTCATTATATATAATTTTGTTATAAATTAGAATTGCATTTGAAAATTTGTATTTTTAAATCAGAAATTTTATACAAAAAAATATAAAATTTTATTAAATGATAAAATATATAAACTATATTGTGTGTGTGTAAACGCCAAAAAATATTCTTAATACACATAATATTTATAATTTCTCATGCAGTAGTGAATTTTTTCAGAGAAATGGAATTATTTCAATTAAAAAGTGAAATATTTCGTAAAAGTCGAAATGTATTTGCAACATTTTTTGAAACAGCTCTAGATTAGCAAAATATCTGCAATTCTTGTACTTGAAATCGTGTAGAAAAGTTGTTAAAGGCTACTGAAAAAAATTTACAATCTTTCTAAAATATTAATCAAAAAATTTCTAAAATGGCTAAAAACTTTTTGAAAAATTGTTGATTGTATTTTTAAAAATGTAATAAATTTAAATATCATTTTTTAAATATATACAATAAGAAGAATGCATAATATACACAAACCAATGATATTTTATTTACGTAATATTCTTATACTATTTACTATATAATATAAAAATTTTATATCCATATTTGGATAAGATTTATTAATTTTCCTTATAATCTCTCACCTGAGTTCCCCGAGTAGCACAAAAACATTGGTCTTATATGGGAGGGTCCCGTTAGCACACGTCCCGATAGCACACGTCCACACACATCGCCCGGTGCTTAGAGTTTTTCCACTGGACCACCAATCAGAAAATTTTATTTTAAATTAGCCAATCGGTGACGTGGGCTATCGGAGCCCACCCTCTTATATTGGATCTATGTCGCCCAATGGTCTTATATCGGCCCGACGTTTTGAAATGACATTGGACCGATATTGGCGGCGTCATACTGGTTTACCGATGGCCAATAGTTGATGAAATGTTGGATTTTACATTTAGCCAACATTATACCAACAACTGAAAAATGATCCAATCGCATAAAAATATTGATCCAATATCGGGTATATATGGACTATCTAAATTCTAATTATTGGCTCAATGTTGTCAAGTGATAATAAACTAACATTGACTGCAAGGCCTTGCGCACAATGAAGGAAATATTAGGAACAGAAATATTAAATATTATATTCGTCTATAATACATTGCAAACTTATGTAGAATCGTAGAGACGGTTGTCGCGACAGTAAATCAGAAACGTCAATTATTAGTTCCTGTGACTCTAAATGAGTTTGTAATTATAGACAAGATATAAATATTTATTTACGTTCTTAATATTTTTTCCATTGTGCGTAGAACTTTACAATACATGTATAATTTTTAGCTAATATTAATTTGGGATGGATTGACCATGTCTCGATTAGACCACCAATACCTAAAGGCTTTCCAAATGAATTCTCTGGAAATCTTTACGTCATCTTAGTGTCAGATATGCGGGCATCTATCCTGCCGACAGATTGCCAAGGGTGTGAACGAGGTCGACCGCCATCATCGCTAACATGGACGATCACGATCGACCTGGCCAACATTGGGTCGCTTTCTACATCGACGAACACGGAACAGGAATGTATTTCGATCGCTACGGATTACCGTCCTTGGACTCCAGATTCCTCTTACGTCTTCGGTGGAACTCTATCACGCATCGTTGAAACACTACGTAACTGCAAGGAATGCTTTCTCAAACTTGCGGACAATACTGTTGTGTATTTTTATATTTTATGTGTAACGGCTATAATCTTAATTAGTTTCTTAATTTGACAATAATTATGAGTGCATTCCATCTGATTGTAAAATTATTTCGTAAAATTTTCCTTCCCAGTAAAAACAAATGTGTAAAATCTCACGTTGTATGATGTCACGTTCAATCGTGTACTTTTAAAAGCAAGACATGAAAGAAACACTTTATTTGAAAAGCCTATTTTTATGTAACTTTATTTTTATCAATAAATATTTTTTGTATCTGTAACTCTCGTCTATTTCTTATCACCCATCCTCGATTCCCCGCCATTTCAGGCTTAGCTATTGCACATTTTTACTCTTTAAAATAAAGAACTTATACCAAATTTTGTTATTACTCTCGAACAATCGCTATTATGAATAATATACTTTCTAAAACAGCTGAATAAGCACGTGAAAAAGTACGGCCGTGTAATGCCTGTATCACACTAGCGATTGGCGATTACGTCTGCGTTTGCGACTCTTGACCAATCAGAAAGAAGCGTATAGCTATTCGCTCCTTTCTGATTGGTCAAGAGACGCAAACGCAAACGTAGACGCAATCGCCAATCGCTAGTGTGATACGGGAAAACGTGTCGAGACAGGCACGACTTTTTCTTATCCCCCCCCCCCTCCCCCAGCGAAATATCACGCTCGAGCCTGTCACCGGTCCCTTACTCGCCATTTTGTCGGACCCACCCCTGCCATTTTTACCATCCCCGCGTCCAATTAGTTCGCCGACAGTTACCGGGCAAGCCAATCAGAGCACCGGCAGCTATGGGGCAGCCAATCAGAGCACGCCATTTAATGACTCAATTACACCCTCCACCAATCAAAGCGCGCCATATCCACGTCTAGGCCACGCCTCTGGCGTCAGTGGCCGCGTGGAGATTTGTTTTGACCACATAGCTGCCATATACTACTATTGATGCGTTTTAAAGTGGTTTTCTTAATAGATTCTATTCCACATTCTATTTTATTAAGAAATAATGAAGAAGATGATCAAATATATAGCTCTCTCTCTCTCTCAGCAGAAAAGCAAAATTCTGTCATAAGATATATAAAAACAAACGAGAATAAAAAAATAGAAAAATAAAAAATCGTAATTTATAAGTTTTCATATTTAATTATTTACAAAAATAAAAATTAAGCAAACACTATGTTTTAATAAGTTTTATATTAGATATATAGGATTAGTTAAGATCGCATATTCATTTCTGATATAAGAACGTTCTTGAGGCACAGCATCATGGCAGCTCGATTGTGTTTCGAGCAGTGAGAAAATAGTAGGAATCACTTCAGAAATCGGTCCGAAATGTATGTATCTAATGCCAATTGACCTAAGTAATAAATAGATAATAAATGTAAAAATTAAAACGCGATTCATAAATAATGTTTTATTTAATACAACACAAAAACACAATTTCCAATCAACTAAGCATCACGTTAGCGCTTCGTTGAATGGTAATTCAGAAAAAGCACTCGCTAAATCAGTTTCTTCGTACTCGTCCAACTTCTCTTGTTTTTTTCTAAAACAAGCGGTCTGAAAATCTTGCGGAATAAAAATCTTCGTCTCGGACAGGTATCTCTTGTCAGCCTCGGAAAAATGCTGCAATTTAGACCACCGTATCGCCACGTCTTTGTACACACACTTTCTGAACATCAAACAATGAATGTGACGCAATTTCTCGTACTTGATTCTCATGAATCCCATTCTGCTTAGCGTGTATCTCCAAGATTTCATCAGTCTCGCGTTTGCACTAATATGTTTCGAATCTGGACTTACGATAATCAATATGCCACTGCTCTTTAACACGTCATACGCGTTCTTGCAACAGATGTATCTTTGTTTCGGACATGGAAGGTATTCCAGCAACAAGGAGAATATCACCGAGTCAAAGAAACTCGCGGGCAGTTGATGAATCTCCCACGTATCTCGCGAGAGAATTTTCTCCTTTCCGATCGCGACGTTTAAAAAATCGCATCGATAAACTCCTTCTGTCGTGGAAATTAAATCTATCGCAGTGACATCAAAGGTATTGTCAACACTTAAAGGATTATAACAACTTCCTACATCCAGAAGCGATATTCTCTGTTTATAAAAATTTTGTAATTTGTTTTCCATACAGCTGGAACCGTTCTCACACGTTCCACTTTCATCGCTTTTTGCCGAAAAGAGAATTTTAGCGTTTATAGTTTGCTCTCTCTTGTCATATTTCTCTCTACCACAGTTGAGAAAGTATTCCTTGCACTGATTTTTTATCCATTCCATTCTACAGGACGTTCCATTCTTCAAATCGGAATTACTATTCACCCAGCATTTAGTGGCCAATTTTTGCATGGATATAGTATATTTCTAAAATAATATTAAAATAAAACATCAAATTATGCAATTAAATATATACTATATACTATATGTTAGAAAAGTAATAAATACTTGTTATTATTATACTTTTTTTGGTAGCAGACTGATAATGGCGTTACTTTTTTTTAACTGTAATGATAACGTAGTAATTAGTGAATAACGTAGTAAACAGTTTTTTTCAATAATGATGAATTTAGCAGTTACATTTATCAGCACTTTTTATATTTTGAACCTATTTGTGACATAATTTGTGTTTCCAATTTTTATCCAATCTCTAACTAGTTATACTAGTATTATTCATAATAACAGATATTATTCATAATATCATTATTAGTCCGTTGTTATATTTATTATGCAGCAAACGGTAATGGATTCAAGTAGATTGAAATGGATCCGTGTAGTTATTACCGAATCCAAATTCTTAATTTTTTGAATCCATTTCAATCCAATTAAAGTTTAAGAATTCCTTAAATTCATTTTAATCCATGATTAAAATAACGTAATTGTTATTCTTTCAATAAAAAAAATTTCGACAGTCTCAAATCTATTTTTGTTTATAATATGGGATTGAAAGAAAGCGAGCTTATTTTTTTCAATAAAAAAAAAGTTTCAAAAAAGAACATGAATCTATTTTAAGATGAATCTATTTCGGAAGATAGAATTGAAACGAAGTTATTCTTATTCCAACAATACACAAAAATTTATATACTTTCAACATACGTGGCATTTCAATGTCTCATAATTTTATTCATTATCGATTCTGTGTTTTCTTCGAGTTAACGTAACACTAACTTTTTGACAGTCAAAATTGTGGCTGTAAAATAATACTTATTGCACATATTATGTTACTTATTTGCACTATTTTTTTTTGATTAACGGAATTATTTCATTATTTTATTATAAAAAATTAATGTAATCACAGAAATTTTTCGATGTCATTTGTAGGTCAAAATTTTTAAGCCGAATGCCCCATTTTTCATATTCTAGTAGCATATCTCAAGAGCTTTTCAAAACATTATAATAAAATATTTTTTCATTAAGTACTTTTCAAGTTATAAGACTTAAAAGCTACATTACCGCCAGCATTAGCATTACCCAAGATGTTCGACCGACGGCCAAAATCTCTTGAATGTTGTTCAGAGACATTGATAACATTTGTTAGGAATATTTGTCTTGAAAAGCTCTGGAAGTATATTACTAGAATATGCAATGAAAAATGAGGCGTTTCGTTTAAAAAATTCGATTTGACCTACAAATGACCTTGAAAAATGCTTTCAAGGTCAAATTTAAGGTCACTAACTTCTTCCCCCCTCAAAATTATACAACTTTTCTCGTGTTTTTTTTGGGGGGGGGGGGGGAAATGCTTCCTTTTCGAGTTATCAGCGTAGAAAGATTAAAATAACCTACCCTGTATAATTACAATTGAATAGGGTGACCATTAATCTCTACGCTATATTTGTCTTTGTAATTTTAGTTTAGACTACCTTTCAAATTAGTTTGATTCAAGCCTTGAATGCGTGAAAATGAGTTAGTTATATTCAGCAATTTTTTTTGAAAATGGTTAATTCAATAGAAATTCTGTTTGTCATTTATTGTACATATTTTGAGTATAAAATATTTGGTGATTGTGATTATCGTACAAAATGGCGTTAGAGTCATAAAACCGATAGTCCCGCTTTCGCAACCCTCCAATCGGCATAACGGGATTCTCTGATCTGGTACGACTTGGTACAAAAAACAAAATTTTTTCATTTTCTACATGAGATGAATTATGGAAATACGTACGGAAATTTGAACATATCATTTTATGGAAATGGTAAACATTTGAATAAAAGTAGTCGATTTTCACATAAAATTTATTTACAAAAATTACTGTGTAAAAAATTTTATCGATCAATCGAAAAATCAATGTAAAATACTTCTTTAGATTAATAATAAAAGAAAAGTGTCTGAAAATTTTAAGTAAATCAGACGAATAAACTCGGAGATCCTCGCTACATCTGTTTTAATATGTAATTTTAAGAAAAATGTTTAAAGTTTCCCAATTGTACAGCGTCACGTTTCATTAGATCTAATTACATTAGCTCTAATCACAAATACGTTCAGTTTATTCTGATTATTCGGATATTAAAACTAATCTAAATCTTTAAATCTTTAAATTAAAACTAATTTAAATCAGAGAAAAATCTATTTTTTTTAACTTTCAAGGTAGTTCCCCTCCCTTAAAACAGTTATTCGTTATATAAAATGTCGAAAAATCAGCGATAATCGCTTAAAATTTGTAGAAGAAACTGTTCATGTGATGTGATTTTCACGCTTTTTATCATTTGCGAGTTGCAAATTGCGACCTTTTTCGTTATTATTATTTACTGCGTTATCTACATTTCAAAACGCGTGAATTTTTTCCAGATTTTTAGTGTTCCGCATTATTTTTGCACGCAAATCGATATTGAAAGAACAGATTAAAAATACAAATTTCAAAAAATAATTTAAAATATAATTTCATGCAAGTATAAGTATATAAAATTAAATGTGATATTTCTCCTTGCAAATGCAGTTGCCGGAAACGCTTATTTTCCGCCGCCGCCAATGCGCGAAGAATTTTTCCCGGAAATTGGAGAAGTGACACGTTTTGGAAAACAAAGGCATCGGAATGCGACCAATTAAAAATCAGATGCAATTGAGAACGTAAATCCAGAAAGAATGCGTCAACCGACAAGCTCCTTGAAATAAGGAGACTGGAAAATCTTATAAGAGACAGTGATCATGATGAAAACGTAACGTTCATCAGTAGAATAAGTACAATAGAATAAAAATAGAATAAAAATAGAATAAGTACAATAATTATTTTATAATAAAAGTTAATATAAGTTCGATTAACAAATTTATCTCGAAAAGAGAGAGTTTCTATCTCCAAAATTAATTTTTTAATAACTTTTTTCTAAGAGGGGCCTTTTTTTAAAGCTGTACATATACCTTCCCAATGCTCAGAACGTGTATGCAAAGTTATAAGAAAAAATTCCTCTTGGAAGAAAAGTTATTAAAAAGTTTCCATGTAATAGCATATTTCCAAATACAGTCTGTAAGTTTCAATCATATGCATCGTATTCTTTTTTTACCGTACTCTTTTTGTTGAACCTGGAATGTTACTTTATAAGACTGTTCTCAAGTGGCGCATAACGTTTGTTTTGAAATAATCTGCTTTTGAAAAACAATTTTTTTGCGCAATAGACGTTCTGAACAAAAACTTCGTTGAGTAGCGCTGCTCGAGCGTGTGAGCGCGCGATCGTCTATCAAATCCATTTGCTTCAGCTTCATAAATCTACTAATCTTAAGATAGTTCTAGATTGAATAAAGCCTGTGGCACACGATGTCTATGTTTTCCTGCTGGATTGCTTGCGTTTTAGTAAATTAGAAATTCTGCGTTCTGTATGGTATAATTTTAATAATTTACTAAGGATGCGTTCGGGGAGACGCCATTAGCGCTATTGTTAATCAGTCTTTAGTGTTCATTAAACGTAAAACAAGGATATAAATGATAGTAATAGCACTAATAGTATCTTCCCAAACACATCCTATAACGCAAGCAATCCAGCAGGAAAACAAGCATCATGTACCGCAGGCTTAAGAATGACTTAGTCAAGATCGTCTTAAGTGTTAACTTGAGACTCAAATAGAATCTACGAATGAGTTAAGTATATTTTAAGATATCACAAATAAAAAATCACATTATTGCTGGATATATATCCAGATAGCAAAATGTCAAAAGTTTGCTAGCAAATTTGAACAGAACATGACGTCAGTCTACTATTAACTGCGTCCATATTAGGTTCGTGTTCTACTGATATAGCCTATTGTCATAATCTAACAGATTACAGAAACCAAGCAAATCATGCCAACATAATTTGATACTAGACTGTCAGCAGAAACGGAAACGGAGTCTGCTCTGATCTAACTGCAGATTGTCGACAAAAATCGAACAGATCTGCTAAAGGAAATAATTTTAAATTGTTTTATTATGATAAAAATATTAATATATTTCACACATTAAAACATTAGATTTTGAAAATATTCTAAAGATATAAAAGTAGTCCTTGCGTTCTTTGTATCAATATCAACTATCATTTTTTAAATATTATGTTCATTAACTTCCTTGGTGCAATAACAGTCATTAATTGCACACATAAATAATTGACAGCTCGAGTTTCAATTATATAGATTTTGATTACATAGAGAGCTCGACAAATTTTACATGCAAGAAACAAACCCCAATGTATTACCTAGTGGCAGCAAGTATTTAGTGGCAACACAGAATCTACTTGGTTTCTATCCACAATCTGCCATGCCGGAGCAAGATCTGCTTCATTTTTACTGAAAATCTAGCGTTATATCATGTCAGCAGAGTCTGCTCGATTTCTACTGACAATCTGCTGTCCAAATATCTCACAAATCTGCTTCGTTAGTTTGTTGTTAGTTTTTGCCTGCAGATTTTATTTTTTACATTTTTTTTAGCAGTCTGTCAGCATTATATCTAATCTTGTCAATTCTGTTGTCATTTTGCTGACATGGTGTGTAACAGACACTTTAAAATCTGTTTTCAACAGATTTGGCTATCTGGATACACATATTTTAAGAGAAACACATTTTTTAATTTAAAATTACGTTGACATTTTTAAACATAAAGCCAAGGATGTCAAAAAGTTAAATAATTTCACTTCATTTAGAAATTTAATAAAAACCAAAATTTGTTATCTGTTATTATAAGCATTTTAAAAGAGAAAGTTTCAATTGCACACGTCGCTAATTGGTCAATTTAATATAACATTTTCTGATTGGTCTAATAGAAAACTCTAAGCACTGATTGCTGTGAATGACTGTAGTAAAAAATCATACCGCGTCCAAATGAACCGCTCTCTTTTAAAATCTTTCTCTTTCAATTTTTTTATATTCCTGCAAATTTAAGATAGAAAATTATTTTTATTAATACTTTAACAAAAAAACATTTTAAAAATGTCTAATTTTTTGTGTAATCTGATCTTTTAACATATATTTAAAAAACAGAAAAAATAGTGAATCATTACTTAAAAGGCAACAATAATAGTAACAAGTTATTTTTTTGACTCGGTAACAATAACTAATTATTTTTAAAAAATAATTTTCCTAACCTTGCTATTAACTTATATTTCTTCCACTAAAGTCGACAAAATTCAACTCTATTGAGCAATGATAAGAATTTAAAGCAGACCTGCAAAATGTCATTTCGCGCCAAATGATGTTTCCATGCGATCTCGGCTCCATATTGACGACACTCGGCGCGCAACAAGGCATGAGTTTCTTTTATGATGTCAGCTAAGCGTTTATGCTCCTCCGTCGCCATTCAATTAGCAAGTACTTGTACTTTTCCCTTTTTTCGATGTTCAATATCTTGCCAGTGCCTTCGTCACATTAAATTTAAATTCATTTAAAATTAAAAGATATTTAAATAAATAGACAAAAACTTCTGTGTTACTCACACGTTTATTATTTTTTATCCGCTCAGATATTATACTTGACAAGACATTAACAAGATTTATTTTAGTTCCACATCTATGACCGCCGACTTACTGACATTTTCTTCTTCTTAAGTGTGGCGCTTGGCTCCGATGTAGTTACGAAAGCAAATGGGCCAGAACTTATTGACATCAACTGATATCCTAATGAAGAAAATTCTCACATCTTCTAACTCTGACTAGAAGTGTGAACTACTAGTAGTGCCAATTGATATTTTTTGCTGTAATGGAGACATACAGGTCGCGTTCAGCAGACTCAACTGTTGCAGAGCGGATCCTCGGATAAGCGCCCGCCGCTATTGGTGTATTCTTCTAAATCTAGATTGGTGTGTTCTTCTAGCTCATCCACTGAAATATAATAATACTGGAACGTGCACGGGCGCTAGTGTCGTGAAATAACAAAGAGGGTCTTAAGTGGTATCTTTGTCTCTTTTTAGTACAATCTGGCCAAAAGTTTCTTTGTAACGTTTATTGGATACACGTAACCGTCTTTTATAAAACGAGACTGTACGATCCTCACTATCGTTTACCACACATGCGTAGTATAGCTTAGAGAAGGCTAAAGATACCACCTTGGACGCTCTCTCTCGGATCACACTTATTCATAGGGTCGCGCTCGTTCCAGTATTATTATATTTCAGTGGCTAAAGATACCACCTTGGACGCTCTCTCTCGGATCACACTTATTCATAGGGTCGCGCTCGTTCCAGTATTATTATATTTCAGTGAGCTCATCCAATAGCAGCGAGCGCTCACGGATCTGCTCCGCAACAGTTGGGGTGAATTCGTTTATGCAGTCACTGCTGCAGAGAGTATCATTTTATCTTCATTGTTCATTGGACATAAACAAAGATAAAATGATACCTTCTGCAGCAGTGATCTAGTTTACACCCAACCGTCCAATCTCGATTCACTCCGAAGTGAACTAGATTTAGGGAACGTTTACATCGGATTGATATTATTCCTAGTAAGAGCGGTATGAAAGTGAAATGTCAGAGTTGCCAACCTAGTTAATTATAAACATATAATAGTGTCTTATAACTTTACGGAGAAGTCGAAGGTGCAAATTCACTACCCGGTGAAGTAACAACAAAAACAATATTTAGAATAATAATTAACAT